>CAIGRL010200026.1:0-18679 GCA_903798325.1 Fraxinus xanthoxyloides | reverse complement strand
AGAAAACGAAATTACATATTTTCTGTTCGAGAGTTGTTTGATTCGGGGTCTTTCCTTCTATGTTTTATTCTCTCTTTTATACTCATTTGGCAAAGAACCGTTTGAAGGCTGCTCTTTACTCGGCAACTGCCCACTTTCTCCATCATGGATAACTTGGTCAAGGAACTACCATCTTCAACTGCTGCCATTACTTCCATTACTTAACTGTTTGCCTCCGAGATTCTTGGATAGTGGCATGTGATAAGTTTGCCTATTAACCCTCTCAATAACTGTTGCTTTGGATGGTTTACAAGACATTACCTCGCCCAACTTTTAGGTGTATTGCGAGCTTGAGTAATGATGATGCTATACTCGCTCAGATCTTGAGAGACGGGCTAGTTTGAGCGATGGTGGGCCTCCACTGCATAACTCCGTACTGGATTTTTATATGGTCTCAATTGAGCTTCTCATTCGTATCTCTTAACTGGGCTTCACCCTTTAGACCATCCAATTAGGCCATAATTTTGTATGTCAACAATTACTCTCCAATATAGCAAAAATTAATATCAATTATTAATCTTATGTCATATTCGTTCTTTGTATTTTCCTGTAACACTTGATATTCCAAAAAAGAGGAGAAATCCAATCATTAGACGGGGACCAGGGGTGGAGCCAGGATGAAGGGTACGGGGGGCAAAATTTTTTAAAATTGAATGTACGAATAAAATTTATATATAACTAGATAAATTTTAATGTAATGTTACATTTTACAATTGTATCCGACAATGTTTTATACCATAAAATTCATCTATAATAGAATCTAGATATAAAAAAAATACTATAAAAAATTTTTTATCTTATTTTTGTAACAATAATATCCATCAAACAATCACACAAGTTGAGAGCTTTCAATTTATATCTTATTTTTGTAAGTGTAGTTGAGATGAAAGGTCTCGGTTCAGGTCACAAGAATGTTGACTTTGAAAAACTAAGCTTCTATTAGGTGCAAATTCATTAAAATTCATTTATTTCAAATTCATTTTCAATTACATTCTCTCATTAAAATAATTTTTCACATGAATCCATAATTTTTCTTCTTAATCTCAAGTTGAGAGCTTTCAATTTATATCTTATTTTTGTAAGTGTAGTTGAGATGTGTTGATGAGCTAAGCTTCGAGGTCATTAAGATCAGATTAAATACATACGAAGAAAGATGAGTTCGATTATCTAATAATAGCTGAGTTCAGGTCGGATTATTGCACGTGACAAATGAGTGAAGATGGGAGTTCACCCTTTATTGAACAAGAACATGGATAATATCAAAAATGAAACAATACTGATTATGTACTTACCAATTAAAGTAGGCCGAAGACCAGGACCAAATCAATTGTCAACAGTGTGGATTATATCAAAACTGTAATAAATGAGAAACATTAATATAATGGTGGCATTAATTTATTGGCTTCGAAGTTAAGAAAGCATTTGGAATCACCTATCAGGCTGTACAATTTCATCTATAGTATATAAATAAATCATCAGTGTAACGAAGGTTAATTTTAATTATCCAAATGTGGATTGCATGACAGATTACACACATATGGTCAATCCAGTGAAATTAGATTGTAAGATTCATTTTATAAAATTTTCCTCCGCAACAAAGCCCTAAATTGGACCTTGGTTGAATAAATACCAAACATTAAAAATGCTGTTTTGCAGTTATAATAAGTTACAAATAGACAGTAGCTTTATAGAATAAAGTCATAAACATAAGAACACAGAAAAATGAATATTGTTTGCACTTACAAGACATTACAAAAACAAAGCCGAAACAAGATATTAAACACAAAACACAAGAAATTAAACTCGGAATAGTGAAGAAATTAAACACAAAACACAAGAATTGAAGAGTGAAGAAGCAGAAGTGAAGAACAGTGAGCAGGCTGCAAGACCGATTCACTTACCGGATTAAATTGAATAGCGAAAAGGGTTTTGGCGGACGATGGACGGCGTCGGGCAGTAAAGGATTTCGCCGTTTCGAGTAATGGGCAGGGGCGAAGACGAATTGGAAGAAAATCAGAAATCAAGAATGAAAAAACCGTGCACAGGAGGGTTTGGGTGAGACTTGAGTTTAATTTTATGTGGCTTGCAAATTGGGTTTTCAATTTTTCAAATGGGCTAGGACAGTGGGCTTCTTGGTTGGACAGTGGGAAAAATGGGCTTTAACCAATTTTTTTATTTTTTAGAAGCTGGGCTTGGGCAAGGGTGGGCTATAGTCCACCTCTATATCCGTCAGTGGTTCATACAATGATTAGTGTAATGCCTTTTATTACACACATATTCTAAAAATTCAACTTCTAATTTAAGATTTTCACCTAATTTTTATGTTATTGGCATTAGACAATCCACACAAAATTTAGCATACATGGAATCCACATTTATCTTCACGTCTCCTTAAGCTCAATCACCCCCAAACTATTCTAGAATTGGTTTAAAAATGTATAATTTAGTGGTTATTTGGATTTAGCATCTATGACCATTAATTAATTCTTTTTTCAACTTCTTCAAATTTTGAATCAAATTATTCTTTCATGACGTAAAACATAAATTTTGTGTGTAAAAATATTAAGTTTCACATGAATAAATATAAATCAAGACTATCATGTAACTTTTTCACAATTTATAATCTAATACATGATTTCAAATATATGTATCATGGTAAGTAAAATTATTTGACACACACAAACAAACCAAAATAAAAATAATGCTGAAAATAGTTTTTTAATTTTTTCTAACACTCGAACAAGCACACAAACTAATAAAAATTCAATGTTTTTCCACCCTAAACTTATAACAGTCATTGTCCTCAATGTCTAAAAATATAACAAGCAATTTTTAAAAAACACGGGCAAAGAAAGGAACTAAGTACTCCCCTGATATATATATGAAGGTCGTGGATAGATCGACATGAAAGTTCTAGCTCAATTGCTATATCTTTTCCCTTGTTCAGTTTGTTCAAGTGTCTTGCTCCTTCAAAATAGTAAAGATCAATCATAACATGAAACAATTTGTTATAAAATCATACACACCCTAAAAGAAAATATGGGAATGGAGATACTCTATATTACTAAAATGAATAAAAACTACTAATCTTATATTATAGAAAACAAAATAAATAAAAGGGAAGAAAATTGAGTTGCCTCCCAATAAGCGCTTATTTATAGTCATTAGTTTGACTTTGACGTTCTGTATCATGGAATTCTGAAGAAAGTTTTTGATGTCTTGTTTATATTGACTCTGAACACCTTTCGTTGATTCTCCAAATCTTAACCTTGCCTCCTTCAATGTGATATGACTTGCCTATTCTATTTGATTCGAAATCAACTATGTAGACTCATTCCTCTTCGTACTTAATCACAAATTCAATTGCTGGACAATCGATAAAATCGAAAGAATGTGTGTTAATTTCATCATTATTAATTGCCCCTTCTTCGCTTGGTTCCTTTGTAATTAATTTTCCCGCATCTTTGTGCTCTTCAATAATTGATATCTCTTCAGATTGAATGGTGGGTTCAAAGTCCAAATTCACAAGCAATGATAATTATTTCCTTTCAACCTTTTCAATGGATTATATCTCCACCTTTTTAATTCGTCACAAAACATAGAATCTCCTGTGCGTATTTTGCTTTCATCTAACATAGCAAGTTCATTATAATATTTTGCATGTACTTCCTCATTTAATATAGGATGTTCAATCCCCTTAAAAACGATGTCATCTTTTTGGATGTGTAAATACATATTCGCCTTTAGGCTTGTAATTTTCGTCAGATTTGTCAACTACTTGTTTTCAACATCTCAAATATTGTTTAAATCGTAGAATCTTGGACATAAAGGAATTAGTACATATATACAAACACCGCTCAGTGTAATGCATCCCATTAAAAAACTAACAATTTATGTTTTCTACAATCATATCCTCATCATCCATGTGAAGACTACTTGTTGCAAAAAAATTTACTCCTTTGCCATCATCAGAATCTTGCATATACGGATGAATAGTACCTAAAATAATACCATCTACAATAGAAATCAGGGTGGGTAGTCAAAATTAACAAATAAATAAATCCAAATCCTATATACTCTAATAAACTCAAATTAAATACTTTATTCAATGTCAACGGCGTCAAAAACTTGTTTGTGCCAAATCTGTAAGCGTATAAGATCGTTGACAAGTAATAAAATTGATGAGTTGAGAGTATTGTCCCACATGAAATAAATTCAATTCAAGTTTATTAACTTTTATGGGATTCGAATTATGTAAAAAAAAAAAAAAGGAGCTTGATTTTCTTTTATATTAAATTAATCTAAGAAAACTGTAAAAATATGATTTTTATCAATTTATGGATGATTGTATAGGATCTTGATCCGCCTATTGATATCTATTTCAATTCTTGATTTGTAATCTAGTTTTATTCATACGTTCTTGACAATCGATAAAACTAGGATATATTTTTTTTTCTTAAAGGCAAATTAAATTTATCCTAACCACGACCCGAATCTATTCCTAGCCCAAATTTGAATGCTTAGAATGCACTAAAATTTAGATTATCCATATGATTGCATATGTGATATATATTATTTCAACATTTATTGCACATATATTAATTTTAACGCGTTCCAAACTTATTGTGAGTCTGTCAATACTACAAAAAACAATTAATTTTCTATTGGAAAACCAAACTTCCAACTAAGGGCATACATCATTAATTTGTTTGCCTATACACTAAAATTCCATGGGATGGCAATGAATCCGAACACCCAACTATTACACTTGTTATATATTTCTCATCAATTTTTTTTTCACTATTCTAAAAAGCGTAAAATGTGATGAAGCATGGAGACCTTGATTTGGCCTAGGTGAGCAAAAGCATAAAAAAACGTGTTTTCTTATTTTAATAAAAAATAAAAATAAAAGTAAAAGTAATAGAAATAATAAAAAATGCGAAAAAGCGTGAGAGATGGGACATTTTTTGTCCGTTTTGCGCCTAGACAGCACCTAGGCACCGCTTTTTAGAACACTATTTTTTTTTTAAAATTCTTGCAACAATTTCACATGTGGGTGTTTCACCTGATGCTATTGGATTGAGGATTTTCCCACGTAAATGGAGGAATAGAGAACAAGAACGGTTGGGTGCAGCGCATGTCGGAAGTGGAACACGACTAAAAATTTTGCACAAGTATTTCTCGCAGTCGAGGTTACGAAGCCGAAGCATGAAATTACAACCTTTCAACACGTAATTCAAATATCTTCTCTAAGAATTGGAAGAGGTTTAGATACTTTCTCAAAAGTGTCCAAATCATGACATCTTGAAGGGGTCTTCAAGTTCAGTACCTCTACACTAGACTACTTACAGTAAAATAGCTGTTAACTCAGTAGTCACAAAATGGAACCGAATTGGCGAATGATGCCTTGGAGTTAGTTGGGAGGATTGCTGCGTGTTCCATGTGGCATTCCAACTGGGAAGTACATAACAAAGTGGACAGCACCCATGAGATTGATACTATTTCGCATAATTAATTTCCTTGGTTAAGAAAGTGGATGCTCTCCCTCAAAATCAATTAGCTAATGGAGTGCAGATGCCGCAACCAATATTTGAAATAGTGCTACAAATCATATGAACAATTTTACTGCCACTACATCCATTTGAGTAGGTCAATTATATACAAAATCCTTCTTGCCAGCGGAACAATCCATATTCAGTAACCTACAATTTGGACTAGAGGAATTATACAAATTTATCATGAAGTAACAATGAGAGTAGTGACAATCGAATAGATGCACAAAACGAGAGAATGCCATCCTTAGGAGAGGTCCTTAATCAATTCATGCTGAAAAATGAGCGATTCATGAAGAAGACTAAACATTTTGTTAGGAATTGAGGATGACATTACATGGCACAATATTAAGTAGCAATCACAACACTAAAAGAACATAATAACAACTAACATGTGAATGAAAAATTTATTAATATGGAGAAAAATACAATAATATTGTGTTTTACAATATTGTCAAACTCTCTAAAACTCAACCTATGATTGGCTCCCATTTTCCCAAAAACTCATTTTCAAAACTTATTTTTAGCTATGCATTCTCCCATAAAATAATATTACATGCTAACCCAAAATTTTTTTTTATTTTTTAACAACACATTCTCCAACAAATCACTATTTCAAATTACATTTTGGCCAAAAAAATGGAGCTCAAACATGGGCTTATACAAAGTCATATAAAAGCCAAAACAATTTATGGAGTATATTTAAAATAAAAAGAATATATTTTAGATGGAAAGAGATAAAAAATCGCATCAACAGAAGGAAACAAATTTTCCCCAGATATATACATTGCTCGAACGATAGTCGAGTTGTAAGTAGGAGACAATAGCAACGCTCAGATGCCTCATTTCGAGTCGACTTGATTCCAACACCTTGTGGATTGGCGCTCAAGTGCCCAGTTGTTGCCCTAAAACTTCCCATACCATTTAACACCTCTTTCAACCGATCCACGGACATCCAATGGAATTTGGGTAACAAAATAACAAATCTCCAACTTGACATAGATTTCACTACAATGAACAAACTTCAAAAAAATCTTCATCGGAAGACAAATTCCATTGCAAGGAATAAACCAAGGACTCTTCACTCCAAAAAACTCGCTATCAAAATTATCATCCACGAAGTCCAAATAGGACAATCCAATCAATTGAATCCAAGCACTATTTAGCAGAATTATCTCGGTTACTAAAATTCGCTCGAATTATCACTACGAGGAACAAATCCACAAATAATTCACAAATAACCAAATATGGTAGAAACATACTCTATAACAGATCACCTCAACAAACTACTTCTGTAGAAGGTTTTTTGCTAGATTCAATATTTTCAACCATACTTAAAGCATGCGCAAATGAATCAAATTCCTCATACCTTTGTGGAAGCCTAATATCTCTCTTAAGTCTATTCCTAACAATTAAATAACAAGGCACCGTTGGTGGTAACGGCGGCAAAGAAGCATTATACATAACTTTTGAACTCGACTGAGCTGTATTCTTCAACATGACCCCAAACCAAGCTCCAATGGTACTATACCGTACTAAATATCCACCAATGAACTTAATTTTTGTTGACTCGTCTCCAATAATTCTGTACAGCCTTGCGAGACATACAATTAGGACCTTCGCTGCCCCTCTAATACAACACGGGCACCTTTACAAACCTTCTAAGCTCCATTTTCACCGTGGAACTCGTACCCTTTTGAATCAAGAGTACTCAAGGATATAAATTTCTCTTCAGATTTGGAACATGTTTCACTTCATCAAGTGTTCTAACCGTCCCATTCAACATCTTAAGTTTAACACTTCCAATACTAGCTATCTTATAGGGTGTGTCGTTTCCTATAACCACGATACCTTTCAAAACATCTTCATATGTTGAAAAACGAATCTTGATTGGGACACCTATGAAAAGTGTAAGTTGTATCAAGAATCTAATCCTTGTCAGGTTTGAAGTTGCCGCTAGAACTAACCAAAAGTTCACTATCACTGTAGCAATTTTCTATAATATCTACTTCATTTGAAGTATCTGATTACTTTCACTTATAATTTGCAGCCAATTTTGTCTATTCTGCAACTTATAATAATCATTCTTTACGTGCTCATTCTTCTTGCAATAGTTATAAATTTTATTACCGATGTTAGATTTTGAACTTCCCCTGTCATAACCACCATGGACAACAAGACCTTTTCCTTGAATCTCAAATCCAATAAGATTCTTCTTCTCATTTGAAAACAAAGTATCATATACTTCTTTAATGGTGAGAGTATCACTACTATATAATATCGTGTATCTAAATTACCTATATGAAGCAGGCAACGAACACAGTAAAATCAAACCCAAATCCTCTTCATCATACTTAACCTCCAAAGTTTCCAAATCAGCGATAATTTTTTTAAAAATAGCAAGATGATTTCTAGAGATATACCTTCTGTCATACAGTGAGAATACAAACGTTGTTTCATGTACAATTTACTAGTTAGACTTTTAGTCATGCATAATTGCTCCAACTTCAACCATAACTAGTTGCGGTTTTCTTCTTCAAAGCATTTTGAAGAATATGATTCGAAAGATGAAGATGAATTTGTGATAGGGCTTTTCGGTACTTACATTGTTTCTCATCTATCAATCAATTTAAAAGCATCTTATCAAATCCCAATAAAGCATTGTCCAAATCCATCTGAGCCAGCATTGCTTGCATCTTCACCTACTAAATGATAATTTAGTGCTACGATCCAAGAGTAGAATATCATACTTCATGGTTGCTATCACAAGAACAAAAAAAACCTTGAACAAATCAAACCTTAAACTCTGATATCACTTATTAGGAATTGATAGCAATCACTTATTAGAAGAACATAATAACAATTTATAGAGGAATGAAAATTTTATTAATATGGAGAAAAATACAATAATATTATGTTTTACAATATTATCTAACACTTTAAAACTCATACAAAGTCATATAAAAGCCAAGAATTTCGTGGAATAGATATAAGACCCAAAATAATATGTTTTAGATGGAAAGTTGATAAAAAAAACAGCGTCAAAAGAAGAAAACAAAATTTCGCTGGATATATACGCCACTCGAGCGACATCCCGGTTTTGGGTCCAACTTGATTCCAAACAACTTGTATTGCGCATAAGCACTCGGATTGGTAATCCAAGAGCCCAATTGCTGCCCCAGAACTTCCTACACCTCTTTAACATCTCTTTCAACCAATCCACGAACAATTTGGGTCACAAAATAACACATGTCATGTAGAATATTTTGAGACAAACTACTAGAGACAAACATGCATCAATCAAGAAGTTGGAAACATAGATGGACAATTGGTTTTGGAAATAGCAGACAAACAATAAAGGACCTTGACAAGAAACACAAAAGTTATCAAAGGGAGCAATTACTTTACATAAGAACTCAAAATGTTGTACCTTTTCCAGGAATACATGTCAAGAGACCGATTGTAAATGACAAGCTTTGATCTTGAGAAGTGTGTAGACATTCTAAAAGCTTTACTTGATCTTGTCAAAACATATGTTCTTCACATTCCCTTTCCTCAAATATTGAACAAATATCACGATCATAAGTAGTTTTCAAAATGCATTACATATTCAAGAAATGGAACATAAACACTCCATTTACATATATTCAAATTTAGATGTGTCTTTATCTCAAGTTCATGAAAGATTCGTTGCTTAAAAAGAGGAAATCTGAAGGGTTTGAAACAATATCACTGAATGAAGAGTTCAGTGCAATTTTGTAAAATGAACTACCATTGAAACTTAAGAATCTTGCGAGTTTTTCTATCCCATACACCATTGGTACTTTAATTGTGATTAAACATTATTTGGTCTTGGTGCTTGCACTAATTTAACGCATCTATGTATCTATAGGATATTAGGATTGGGAAAGCCTAAGTTGATCAAAGTTTCACTTCAATTGGCTGTCTGATCGATTAAGAGCCGCCTTAGAGTAGCTAAAGATATCGTGATCAAATTGGGCAAATTTATCTTTTCGACAAACTTCTCTATCATGGATATTTAAGAAGATAAAAACGTGCCACTCATACTGGGTCGACCATTTCTAGCTACTGAGAGAGCACTTATTGACATAAAGAGATTTTTTTTATGGGTGCACAATGAAAAAGTCACTCTCCAAGTGTTTCAAGTACTCAAGCACGAAAATGAAGTAAACAATACCCTAAATGTGAATTTAGGTAAAAGAAAATACAGTTGATGTGTACAAACTAGATGTTTATCGGAAGGATGACGTTCCAACTCAACCGGTAGAAAAGGTAGTCTTGAAAGGTATTCAATTACAAGCATTGCTAAGTGTCTACAAATTGTTTTCGAGCTCGAGATTAAAAACCAAGCGCTTAATGGGAGGCATCTTATTTTTCTAACCCTTGTTGAATCCTTTTAATTTTTAGGTAGATTTATTACATCTTTTAGCTTAGGAAGCTTGTGGCATGTTTAGATAAAAAAAAGAAAAAAAGAATTGGGATGGCAAGTCTACAATTGCAAGCATTAACAATTTGATGCATTCTTGACGTGTATGAGATATTCACTTAAGTTACAACTATTGCTCTAGTTTGGTAGAAATTAAAATCCAGTTATTTTATCAAAGTTAAAGTCAATAATCAATCTTATCAATATATTTTATGGGACTCACAATTTATCAACTACATATTTCATTTACTTTTACTAAAATCTGCTAAAATTTTGATTTTAATCCCCACCAAACATGACATTATAATATGTTCTTCTACTTTAGTAGATTAAGGGAACTTGCACTTAACTATTTAACGCACTTTTTCACAGATTGAGTTCACAAGGATTTACGTGCACCAAAAATCAAAGATTGGAGACCTAAATTTCAACAGAAATGGATGGGAACTTAAGTGTGACAAGTGGTATAGTTTGAGGATTGATGGTGCAAATTTCCATTAATATTATGTTGAGTGTTATAAATTAAGCAAATTCATAATAACCTGATGATAGAACTTATAACACTTGTTATGAATATCAAAGATATAAAACTATGACAAGATGAAAAGAATCATACAAGAATACAAGATTTAACGTGGAAACTCAAATATGGGAAAACCATGGCGAAAGGAGGAGAATTCACTATGACCAATAACAAAGAAATACAAAAGGATATCGCAAAATTCTCAACCTATCTCAAAATATACAAGTCTCTCTCTTTATAAACTAGATCTTCTCATTTTGATGTTCTCTCAATACTATACAATGTTTTGACACGTTATTCAAGCCTACAATCGCGTAGAGTATGTATAGGAACTGAATATAAGTTTTTTTGATGAAATATAATTCTAAAAAATGAATCAGAATCAAAAAAAGATTCTAGCCTAGGTAACACTACCACTCGAGCGGCAAGCAAGTAATGGTTCTTGCGCTTGTCGCATATGGGCACTACTTCTTGAGGCCAAATCTCACCGTTTCTTCCGTTATGGCTCCTAGGTGCCTCAAAACAAGCACTTGGTCACTAGTTTGCTGTTCAAAATTCCAGAACCAAGTCTTCAATCATCCAAAGTCATTTTATCAATCAAACTTTCAATCCTTGATAAACTTTGATCCGTTTTTCAATTGGGCCTCCAAACCAAGAAGATTTTTTTCCCTTTTATCAATTAACAAACCCAATCCTAATCACAATAGGAATTTGGGTCATATTTTAACAATCTTCACATTGACATAAATTCCAATGCAACGAATTTTTCTTCAAGTAATTCTTCAAACAGAAAACTCCACCTCTTCCACCATGCCCCTCCGGACATACTTAGCAATTGTCAAAATCCAAGCCATGCTTACCAACAAAACTACTTTTGAGTCCCAAACCTACATGAGTTGGCAAACCTGTTCGAATTACCACAAGCCACACAAAATTTAAGATTAAAACTAGCTCTACTTGAGCTAATAGCAGGTTCTACAATACCATTGTTCAAATCACCACCTAACACAATCACAACCAACTCTAATCGAGTTATCACTTATCGAAGCATAAGCCGTAGAAAGTGATCGTCGAACCTTCCAAAACATATAATCCGGACTTTCTCTGTCCCTTTACCACAACTCGTAACCCTTATTAACTTTCAGAACTCCACTTACACCAGTATACTTGTACTTTTTTGAATCAAGAATACTTAAGGAGATAACATTTTTGCTTAAAGTCTGAATCATGTCTCTTATCACCAAGTGTTCTGATTATTCCATCGAACATGACCTTACCAATACCGGCTATCTTACAAGGTGCATTATTTTCGATTACCACGAAACCCTTATAACAATTTCATATGTTGCAAACCAAACCCTATTTGGATACATATAAAAGGTGCAAGCAGTACCAAGAATCAAATCATCATCAGGTTTAAAATTATCATCAGAAATAACCAAAAAATCTCTATCACTGTAGTCTTTTTCTACAATACTAGTTTCACTAGAATTATGAAGGTGTCCCTTATAATCTGTTGCAACTAATTTTTTCATGTTCTGCCACTTCGGGCAAAACTTGTTCCGGTGTCCCCCTTCCATGACTCCTTGAATCCCTCTCAGAATGACAAAACCCTCTTCTTCAACTTTCGATCCCACGACTAGTACTTCATCTTCTCTTTGGAATAAAGTGTATCATAAACTTCGTCAATTGTGAGAGTATCTCTACTATACAAGATTGTGTCCTTGAATATTATATCTAAAGCGAGCAATGAACATAGAAAAATCAACCGTGAGTTATCTTCATTGTACTGACATCCATAGTCTTCAAATCAGCGAAGATTTTCTTGAATATAGATAGATGATCTTCCAAAGAGCCACTTGCTGTCATGCGATGAGAATATAAGCGTTGCTTTAGATACAATTTGCTGGTTAGACACAATTTGCTGGTTAGACTCTGAGTCATGTATAATTGCTCTAACTTCAAACATAATGCAGGGACTGTTTTCTCATTTACCACATCCTGAAGTATTTGATTTGAAAGACGAAGACATGTCTATTATAGGACATTCCAATTCTTATGATATTTCTCATCTAATGTCAATGTTGCGGGCATTTTATTACGCCCCAACAAAGCATCATCCAAATTCAATTGGACGAGCACGGCTCACATTTTGATATTTCACAAAGAAAACCTGGTGTTGCAATCCAAAAGCAGAATTTCAAACTCCATACTTGCCTTCCCAAAACAATAAAATCTCATTCTGAGTTGATCAAACATTGCTTTAATACGACACGAAACTAGCTCTCCCAATAACTTCAATCCTTGGCTTTGATACCATGTGTCATAAAACAAGCCATTTTTCAATAATCGGTGATAGAACTTATACCACTTGTTATGAATATTGAAGTCAAGAAAATATGACAAGATGAAAAGAATCATATAAGAACATAAGATTTAACGTGAAAATCCAAATCCGAAAAAACGATAGGTAGAGGTGGAGAAATTGTGACCAATAGCAGAGAAGCACAAAAAGAGCTCGCAAGTATCTCATCCTATCTTAAAACATGGGAGTCTCTCTTTCTCTTTCTCTCTAAACTAGATCCTCTCACTTTGATGTTCTCTCAATGCTATATAATGTTTTGCTATGTTTCTCAATTCTTTATTCATGTGGAGTATATATAGGAACTCAATACAAGTATTTTAGATGAAATACAATTCAAAAAATGAATCAGAATCGAAAAAGGGTTCCCGTTTGGATAACACTGCCACTCGAGTGGCAGGGAAGGTGGACTCACGACGCTCGAGCATTGCGACTATAGCTCATGAGCATTGATATTACGTCTTAATTTAGCTTATGATATGCAGCTGAAATGATGTGTTATCTGCTATAACTGCTTGGATTAATAATTTAGCTTATGGTATGAAACTGAAATGATGTATTATGTGTTATAACTGCTTGGATTAACTACTTGAATGGTTTTTTACACCATTTCTGAAATAGTCATCAATAAATGTGATGAGATAATAAAAAATTTATCTAGCTTAATTTATATGGGTCCACGTACATCACTATGTAGTAGACCCAGTAAATATGTGAGATCTTTCTCCTTTTCAAGTAAAAGGAAATTTGGCCTCCGTGCCTAACGGCATGATTCGCATTTGTCAAATGATTCAAAATCATTTGACCCAAATATATCTTCATATAAGTTTGGAATTATATTTTCATTTATGTGACCGAATCTGCAATGCCAGATACATGTGTTATTCAGACTATCATTTTTATGCCTTTCAATTTCTATAATCATTATAGAATATTCAATATTTAGAATATAAAATGTCATTTTTTGTAATTTATCGTAACTATCAAGATCTTATCAAGATAAAAAAGGAACAACAATTGTCCTTGACATTAAAATAATTAATGTCCAAACAGAGGGAAAAAAAAAAGCAAGGAAGGAGATGATCACATCGCAAGAGAATATCGGAATTGAATTGCAAGAGGAGTCCAAAAATAGGGAAGTTGAGATGGAGGTTGGTGAATTGAAAAATACAGTTGATCACGAGAAGAGTAAACCAATTAATAAACTGGAGCACGAGCAGATTGATACAAAAATTGTAGAGATGGTTCAGCAAGAGAGTGGGCAAATAATAGAAGAATGTGTTGAACAAATGGTAGAAAACATTTTGGGGAATAAAGAGCAGAGTTTTATCGTTCCGCATGATGTGGTGGAGGCAATACACTATGAGTACAAGGACCCATATCTCGTTGTTGGGGAAGCTAACAAATTCAAACGTGTTTTGCTTAATTCTTTCTTTNAGGGAAGTTGAGATGGAGGTTGGTGAATTGAAAAATACAGTTGATCACGAGAAGAGTAAACCAATTAATAAACTGGAGCACGAGCAGATTGATACAAAAATTGTAGAGATGGTTCAGCAAGAGAGTGGGCAAATAATAGAAGAATGTGTTGAACAAATGGTAGAAAACATTTTGGGGAATAAAGAGCAGAGTTTTATCGTTCCGCATGATGTGGTGGAGGCAATACACTATGAGTACAAGGACCCATATCTCGTTGTTGGGGAAGCTAACAAATTCAAACGTGTTTTGCTTAATTCTTTCTTTCAGGTTGATCATTGTACGTGGGAGTTCATACAACAACATCTATGGGTGATTGTGTTTGTGCTGCAATACATCCATATCTACAAAATGGATGGGTACCGTGTATTGATTCTATACCATGAAAGGAAATTTTTTTATTTGATCCAAGTGGTGCAGTGATGAGTTGGGTAGCAGGCTGTTTATTCCCTAGCGATCACAAGGCAAGAATTCAAGGACGAATCCTTTCAAAGAGAGAGTGGATGATATGATCCAAGACAAACAATCACTATGTTGGATCACACGAGTCAAGGGTTCAAGCAATAAAGTTCAGATGGGAGAAGTTGATAAGCTAATGTTCAAGTTTCGTGAAAGGCTTGGGAGCCGAAACGAGTTGGATTTAAGGTTTGAAAGATATTTGGAAAGAAAACAAGTAGCGTAGATTAAAATTGGCATAACTCTCAGCTTGAGTATTGAATTTTCGCCCATGAGTACAATTCGAAATTGTCACGAAATTTTGCACAAGGTCACATAGGCGCATGATACTTTAGGCCTTGCGGTCACACGGAAACATGCTGAGAACAAGTTGGTAGAAAATAGTATAAAAACTTTGCGAGAATTTTATCTCTAATTGTTCTTGATTGAACATTATTGAACTTATCAAATATTGTTTAAATATTTGTGACGTTCAACCCTTAAAACTTATCAAATGATTAGGCACCTTTTGTAGCGTTTGCAAATCGAGGTTCGTTGGTTTTGTAATAAAGAGGTCATTCAAACTTCGTTTTTGCTTGGTTTAATAATTTGCAAGTCTAGATTCTACCGTTTACAACCTGAATTTGTGCTTTCCCGACGTTTTCAATTAATTCCACGATTTTCATCCTGATCCTGCAAATTGTTTAACAATATTTTATGTAATTCAATTTTTTTTTTTTTTTGGAGCTTAATAGTAATATGTCTTTTAGGGAGAATATACAAGAGTTTAGGTCAACTAATTTAACGATCATTCCATAAATAAAGTCAATTCACAACACAGATGACCGTCATCCCAAATTTCAAATGCGTGGTCGAAACTAACTCATAGGAGTTGTTAGTGTGCAGTGCATAAGATATATGTAACAACTTACATCAAAGAACGATAAAATAAATTTAAAGAAATTTATGAAAATCTAATTTACCAATTATGAAACTTAGAAGTACTTGATAGTAAACTAACATGTCCTATAAAAAGTCTTTTTCTTTTTTCCTTTTTTTATAATAAAGAATAAAGAAAAATGAAACCTCTAATATACAATGAACATATGTGCATGCATGAATATAGAAAAATCATGAATTATGTAGATGCATGCACCAAATTACCTACTCATTGAGGTACACCATCACTCTTACCTTCAAGAGTATCTTGATCAGATTTATAATCTCTCAGATCATTCTTTTTAATCCAGAACTTCCTCGTAACAGAATTAATTATATTAAATTGTGTCATTAGTTCGGTCAAGTGACTAACCTGATTAGTAAAGAAATCAACTCAACTAGATATATTTCGACATCTATTCCTATTCAAAAATTTGTGACACCTAGGTCTTATATGTCTAAACTCACCACACTTGTCACACTTAGAGATAAACCTAGGTCCAAATCTACATGGTTGCTGATATTGATTTGTGGGCTAGTTGGTCCTACGACATCTAGTAGGCATATGTTCTTAGGTACCTTTGTTCCTGGGTTTAGGAGTTACACCATATTACAGGCTGGTTGGTGGCATGAACAAATGTGATCTTGGAAGTATTGGTAGTATTATGATCAGTCTGAATATATCCTAGACTTCCCTTATTTTCCACATGCTTGTTCAATTCTAAAAGACTGTCAAGTTTTTTAGATCCACTTAAGAAGGAATGAAGTTCAGCATTCGGTTTTTCAAGATAGTTTGTTAGGGTTTTAGCCTTAGTATCTAAATTCTAATTGAATAGTCTTAACTTACTAATGTTTTTAGTAGACTCCATATGAGTCTCTCTCTAGCTCAATCTTATGTAGCTTCTTAAAAATAGCACTATTGATCTTTTTCAACTTAAGGCAATCCTGAAATAGCTCATCAAATAGCTCATTTATGTTACGATCATCTTCTGACCTTCATGTGAAGAGTCAAATTTCTCTCTATCCTCAAATGACTCACCCTTCACCATAGAAGTGAATGCCATATATTTCTCACTTTAATTATCCGAGATAGCTTTGCCTTTCTTATATTTAGGATACTCAGATTTAACATGACCAAAACCTTGACACTTACGACACCTCACATACCACTTCCAAGAGTTTCTAGTTTTACTCTCCTTACATTTATCTTTCCTAGGTATACTAGATTCACCGTTATATTTCTCATAAGATCTGCTATTATTCTTAAGGAATTTCTTAAATTTTCCTGCAGGGAAGGCAATGCCCTCATCCTTAAGTTTTTCATCATCAAAGGTGTCACTCCCAGCATCAGGTAGGACTCTCATCACTTTTCTCACAATCCTAGCATTTGGAATTCGCTCACCTAAATTGAAATTAAAGTCGACTATATAATTCAATTTAGTATAGAAATCGTCAAAAGACTCATCTCATCATAATTTCCTCAAATCTAGTAGTCAACATTTGTAATATAGAGTTCTTAACGACCTTGGTTACCTCATGTGTAGTCTCAATAATATCTCAAACTTCTTTAGCAGTCTCATGCATCGACACATGCCTAAACTCTTCATGTGACACAACCATAAATAAAGCATGAAAGACTTTACTATTCCAATTACACTAATCCAAATTAGCCTTAGACCAAGTAAAAATATTGATATGTGTAACTAGACCCGCAACAGTGGTAGTGGGGCAATTCAACCATTATGAACTCTCAACCAAACTCCCTCATCCATATATTTAAGAAAAACTCTTATTCTAACCTTCCAATAGGCATAATTACAATCATTAAATAAGGAGGAACATACAATGACTAACTCATCTAGACAATTAAGGTCAAGGATCGTAAATAAGGCTTTGATACAACTTGAAAGTTTAAACTAGCCTAATCGAGAATGTTAATTCGATTTAGATAATATCTAAACCCTAGAACGTGCATGAAGAAATTAATAGTTGCAATTTAAAGTAACAAGTCATTTTCAAATTGTTTCTAGATGTTAATAAATTACATCAATTTATCTTATATTTAATTACTTCAAATTGTAATAAGAAACTAGTAAAGAACATCAAATTGATTACAGAAAACCATTCGCATATGATCAAAAACTTTGTTCACTTTATCAGTCAATAATCCACTATAAACGAAACAACTTACAATATGATTTAGACCAGATTAACCCTTAGTCCCATCCTGGTATTTCACCTTGGCCCTCCTGGACTACGTGCTCTTCTCACCAGCTCCCGACCACTGGTATATTACCTTAGTTCTCCTGGACTGCGTGTTTTTGCACTAGCTCCTGATCCTTGGTATTGTTTATCTCTAGTGGATTAGGTGGTCTGTTATTTGATCAAAAAATCTTGTGTTTTGATCCATGGTTTAATGTGGAACAATATGAATCGATCAATAAAATATGTTTCAGAAGAATCTATATATCAAGTAATATGTAATGGTTGAATCTTGGAATCAATAAATATTTTAGATCATCAAATAATTTATCTCTAAGGAATAAATCGCATTCAACACACTTTGGGACATTTATAGGATTAGATATATATATGAAAAAGTGTTTGGAATGAAAATGGATTGAAAATTCAAGCGAGAATTCTGGACGTTGACATGCAACTCTAGCGCTAGGCGAGCGGTGCATCTGTCGCTCGAGCGCCAAGCTAGCCCTAGGCGAGCGACACTAATTCTACTTTTGCCACTTGAGCGCAGGCTAGGTTGTGGCTACCGAAAATGCGTCCCTGTCTACTTAATCTTGATCTTCTTCTTGGATTTCTTTGACTTTTTTGGACTCTATAATCACCACACTAATTTTACCATAACTTGGACTTTTCGAATCCTAATTTGACTTTGATTACAAAATAGTTAA
>CAIGRL010200003.1:0-17694 GCA_903798325.1 Fraxinus xanthoxyloides | reverse complement strand
TTTTTTTTTTTTTTTTCATGAAGCTGAATATTTGAGGCAAAGCACTGGATTGGATGCTAAAGCAAGGTATGCTTAGCTTAATTTTAGCACACAACATCAAAAAGACAATATTGGTCAAATGCATATATTACCCTATATTCTGCTCATTGCAGGAGTATGGAAGGAGTTGTCAACCCTCTAAAGCATCGCAGAACTGCCTCTGTCTCTTCTGATATGAGTAGCATTAGTGCTCAGTCAGCTTCTTCAAATCTAGGTATGTATGATATGTCTGTCTAATTACAACTTGAAGCATNTACAACTTGAAGCATATGGTCCAACTGGATTAATTGCAACATGTCTAGTTACAAGTTTGAAGCGTGCTGTCCAAAGAGTTGTGTAATACTGCTGTAAGTTTCTGGTCCAAAGTATACATCACATTGCAGCTGGAATTAATTAGTCAATTTATTCAATATTTTAGTCAGAGTTTTTTTGAGAATAAAAGCCTAGTCAAAAACCAGTCTATTAGATAGAAAAACCCAAACTGGTTCTAATAATACTCTGTTCTTATAAAAAAAAATATATGACATATATTTAATTGATTCTGCTGATCAAAAGGCCCACATCCACCACTGTTATTACTATGTTACATTCTGACAAAGGCTAATCATTTTTTACAACAAATTTAATATTGAGTTTGCATGGTATATTGTGACAATTGTTGATTGTTTTTTACAACAAAAAATTGATTTTGTTTACCTTTTTGATCTTTGCTGTGACTTTGTAGCTCCTTCAAGGCGCAATAACGGTTCATATTTTGATGAGAAAGTTCTTTTACAGGCACTTTACAAGGTATTGTTTGAATTTTTGTGTCTTATTTTGATTATTCTCTCTTTGACACTATTCGATGGTGCATATAGTCTGAAAATACTAGTTCGGGTTTTGATAATTTCTTCAGTCATTTTTATTAAACTTGCTAGTACTCATGTAATTCTTCTATATGGGACATATGTTCACTTGCAGGTGTTGGTTTCTATCTCAGAAACCGGTTGCATCATTCTCTACATCCGGGATGTTGAGAGATTTCTTTCCCAATCCTCGAGACTGTACAGACTATTTGACAGAATGTTGAAAAAATTATCAGGATCAGTTTTGGTTCTTGGTTCCCGAATGTTGGACCTGGATGATGAGTACGGGGAAGTGGATGAGAAACTTAGTCTTTTATTTCCTTACAACATTGAGATTAGGCCACCAGAAGATGAAACTCATCTTGTGAGCTGGAAAGCCCAGCTGGAAGAGGATATGAAGAAGATTCAGCTTCAGGATAACAAGAATCACATAGCAGAAGTGCTTGCAGCAAACGATCTTGAGTGCGATGATCTAGGATCAATCTGTCATGCAGACACGCTTGTTCTCAGTAACTACATTGAGGAAATTGTAGTTTCTGCTATATCGTATCATTTGATGAATAACAAGGATCCAGAGTATCGTAATGGGAAGCTTGTTATACCCTCTAAGAGGTGCCATTAGCTACCTTTTTAATGTCCAGGATTCTATTTTCCTTTTCTGTTTGTTACCACTGCTTTGTAGATTTTCTATGCATTTATTTTTCTGGGTGTGGTTCAGTTTGTCCCATGGATTAAGCATATTTAGAGAGGGAAAAGATTGTGGCAAAGACACCTTAAAAATGGAGTATGATGCTGAATCTTCAAAGGTTTGTTGTTTATCTTGCAATCCAGTTTTCAAAAATTGGACTAGTTCTGTGTGAAATATTTCTGGACTTAGTTATGTTTCATTTTTCATCAATAATAGGATACTGAAGGGAAAGATAATGCTGCTGCAAAACCTGAATCCAAGTCCAAAAAATCATCGTCTGAGAACAAGAGTGAGGGTGAGAAATCAATTCCTTCAACAAAGACCGATGGTGAGAATCCATCGGCATCAAAACCTCCGGTAAGTTCTATTCTGGTTATTCCTGACAAAATGCGTTTAGAATTTCAAATTTTTATTCGCATGAAAATTACTGCTCTTTATATTGCTTCAGTCTGACTCTCTTATGATAATCTCAGGAAGTTCCTCCTGACAATGAATTTGAAAAGCGCATAAGGCCAGAGGTTATTCCTCCAAATGAGATTGGAGTGTCATTTGCCGATATTGGTGCCTTGGATGAGACTAAAGAATCACTTCAAGAGCTGGTCATGCTTCCTCTTCGAAGACCAGACCTTTTCAATGGCGGGCTTCTTAAACCTTGCAGAGGCATACTGCTCTTTGGTCCTCCGGGTACTGGGAAAACGATGCTTGCAAAGGCCATTGCCAATGAGGCAGGAGCAAGCTTTATAAATGTCTCAATGTCCACTATCACTTCAAAATGGTTTGGGGAAGATGAAAAGAATGTCCGAGCCCTTTTCACCCTGGCAGCCAAGATTTCTCCTACAATCATTTTTGTGGATGAGGTAGATAGTATGCTTGGGCAACGAACTAGAGTTGGAGAGCACGAAGCAATGAGGAAAATTAAGAATGAATTCATGGCAAATTGGGATGGCTTGTTGACAAAACCTGGAGAGCGCATTCTGGTTCTGGCAGCAACAAACAGGCCTTTTGATCTTGATGAAGCAATTATTAGGCGATTTGAGCGCAGGTAAAACAATTATCCAACTGTGTTTATTTCTTGAATCCAATCAGACTAGACAATACTAGGTTCAGACACACGCTTCTATTGACTTGATGTTCACATCAATGGTGTGAAGCTTGTACATCACTTTAGAATTTGAGGAAATTTTTTTGCTAAGATTCTCTATTGCAATCTTCTCCAAGTCTCCACCTTTCTAACTTGTTCCAGATTTCTTTCAGAAATTGGAAATTAATAACCAAGTTTCTTGCAATTTATAATTGTGTTCTTAATTATGATCACCTAAAATGCTGACTCTCATTTTTAACTTTCTGTAAATCAAAATTTAGATATCTCAAATTTTATGTCAACAATAATCAGTGGCATCTTTATTGTGCTTGTGTGATCATGCGTCATTCAAGAAATAACGAGCTTTAGTTTGTTGGTGAACAGAATAATGGTGGATCTACCTTCCGTGGAGAGCAGAGAAATGATCTTGAAAACCCTTCTGTCTAAAGAAAAAGTAGAAGACCTAGACCTCAAAGAGCTGGCTGCCATTACTGAAGGATATAGTGGAAGTGATCTCAAGGTTTGTGTTTTCTTGCATTATGCCATGTTACCCTTTTCTTTTGTCATTAGGTGTTGATTCTTGGCATTAACTGTGGATGCAGAATTTGTGCGTAACAGCGGCTTATCGACCAGTGAGAGAATTGATACAACAAGAGAAACAAAAAGATAAGGTAAATATTAACATCTGACAATGAGTGAATCTTCTTATGGAACTTTTTGATCATAAAGTCCCATTATCCTGGACATTTTGGAATACCCAGTGCTAATTACTTTGTCTATATAGGAAAAGAAGCCGAAAGATGAAGATGGGAAGAGCTCTGAAGATGCTTCTGCTTCGAAAGAAGAAGCTAAAGAGGAAAATCTAATTACTTTAAGGCCCTTAAACATGGAAGACATAAGGCAGGCAAAGAATCAGGTAATGGGATTTCATTAATTTTTGTTCCTCGTCAATCTTAGTTGGCTTATTGGTTATCATATTTCGCCATTGCCATACACGTGTTGGATAATCATTATGAGACTACAAATCTCGTAACTTCAGGAAAAGATGATTTCCTTCGAATTTTTTTCCAGTTCTTAGACAACGTATAACAATGCTCGGTATCTGTGGTAATTGTAATTCTATTACATATGCATTGGAAATTAATATTAAAGGGTATTTCGTGCTTCTGCAGGTTGCTGCCAGTTTCGCTTCTGAGGGATCCATAATGAGTGAGCTGAAGCAATGGAACGAACTATATGGAGAAGGAGGTTCAAGAAAGAAACAGCAGTTATCATACTTCCTTTAGTAATGTCTGCCATGAGCAACAGCAAGTGTTCATGAAAAACTGCAAAACACGAAATCACAGAAAACTGCTGGACACGAGACGGTCTATGTTTCCATGACAGTATCACCAGGTGCCACTAGAGCTTAGGTTGGTTCTCTATCCATAGAACCCACTTTGCTCCTTGGCTTAAATTTCAGTCGTTATGCTCAATTCACTTTTGATTGCATTTGTACATATATGATTGTAGAAAAGAGGAAATTCGATCATTTATTTGGAACTGCAAGATAACGTTATACCAGTGGGCTTCCAGAATTTTAATGTTCTATATCTTGTATTTGGGCTTCCGAATAGAGTTTTGGAAGCTATGAAGCAATTGATGCGTTTGTTGAAGAATGAAATATGTATTTATTTGTGGTAGCACTGTTGTTGAACAGCATATTGTACATCAATCGTGTAAAATTAATGCCATTCTAGTTTGTTCAATTTTCTTTGGAAGTACAACTGGTGGGATCGCTAGCGTGTAGCTTTACTTGTCTGCAATATGCCTGTATTTTCTTTGAACAATACGCCATGTACCTGTTGAAGAGATTTGGCTCTAACGACTTGTTTGGGAAGATGAACTTTTCAGTAGAGTTTACAAGATCAAGTAACATATCAAAACCAGAAGCTTACACTTCATACTGTCCAACATAGCTTACCGAACATGCCCTGAAAATGTCTACTATGGAAATGAAGAAGAGGATGCGAGTTTTATAATTCCTACTGAAACTTTGTAAATACTAGTCTTACATCCAGAGTACGCCAAACTAGACAACTAAGAAATTGTAGCACGTGCGTATGCTTTCCAGCAAGTATTTTACATGCATTCAACACTTCCAGCTTCATTAATATCGGAATCACTTAGATCTTCCAGTTGAGGGTAAAGAAGAGGCACGATAAAATTGAGTTTGTAACAAGTGATAACTACTATCCGCACTAACAGAAGATAGTTCTTGCAATAATGTGACATTTAGTGGCAATATAAACTCAAAAATTTCCTCACAAATATCATATTCGATTAAATTAAGAATTTAAACGTGGTTAAACAAACCAGTAAACATGGGCTTCTTATCACATCAGAGACTTGACATCAAAATGGAAAATCACAGCTACCAAGCGTCGCAGTAAACCTAATCCCCACCTCGTTGAGTCTAGGCCAGCTTCTTGTCTTTCAGCGGGCCTCTTGGAATTTTACTCAAAACCTTTTCATTGAACACAGCATATTGTTTCTTTATCTCTGCTTCAGCTTTCTCAGCAAAAGCATCAACTTGGTCCTCATATTTCTCATAAAGTACTGGTACTGTGTGCAACAAAACAAAACCTGTTTTGCAGGAGGCAAGGTAAAATAGGAGATCATGCAATAAATCTTTTATGCTAGTGCAAGAACAGAACTGGACGCTTACCTATATAGAACAAGGTGAGGAAGTTGTAGCAGCTTCCCAGGACTGAAAGGATCCACAGACCAGCAATTACCTAAAAAACCAAAATGCAATATTCTTATGAGCACAAAATTAGACATTTGTATCCTATATCCTTGACTAATGTAGCACAGAATAATTGTCATATTTTTCCATTTTTTCCAACATCAATCCGAGGGACTGAATCAGCAGAAATGATATTACAGGAAAGCAAAAGAATTTACATACTGCAAGGAACTTCTTCAGATCTCTCCCAGACGCAATATCTCGGAGGATTGCAAGAGCCGTGTTGAACTCCATCCTAAAGGCAGAAGCTACACCCAGAACAATATCCTCAGGAATGATGACTTCTGGGATTCGAGGTGGAGACCTAATATGTCAATAAAAGAAGGTTAGATTTCAAGCGAACTAATAGGAAAAATAGAAGTGATTTTATAGGCCAATCAGAAAGCATACTTGTTGAAAAAGGCAGATGCATTGGACCACAGAAAAAGGATTGCTAGAGCGAGAATTAGGATGTGGCATACTAGAGTGAGTAGATGGTATTCAAGCAATTCAAAGAACACCCAAATCGTGGTGGCAACGCCAAGCACGCCAGCAGAAATTTTCTTGTCCCTCCATAGGAAAATGTCAGCAGCTGCCAAAAATAATCACAGTAAGACAATACATGAGTAAGAAGGTGAAATTGTAACTCTAATTTTAGATTAAATGCGACTAGAATTGTTGATGTTTTCTATTTAATTCCTCAAGTAATGCGCTAATTAGAGTTATCTAGGTTCTAGGACACATCAATAAAAAAGGTAATTAAAGACCTGCATTTCTAAACTTCACTTTCTTTCCAATTTTAATTGCATTCCATTATCGATTGTTCATCACTCGACACAACGAATCAATAATACTAAAATATATATGCACATACTACAAATGTGATACCCAGACTAATTCTAGCACCAATATCTTCATAAAAAGTTGTCCTCCTAGTTGAGTGTAAACCATTATTCCACAGCGTTTCTGAGACGACTGCTAAAGCTACATGTATCACAGAGGTTTGGTAAGATTTCAAAATAAATAATTTATAAACATAAAAAAATGCTACACACAATTCCAGATCAGAGATTCCATGTACATTCCAACTATACAGTAGCAATTAAGTTGAAGTTGAATCAACCCTAAATGGATCCCTAGTAAAAATCACATACAATATGATTTCTCGAATATATAAGGAAAATAAAAAGTACAAACAACAATGATAATGGCACCAGTATATAAACACACTAAAAAATCATACAAGCCATTGCCGCAAATTAAACACTTCAAATCAAAATACTCCGATTCAACATAAATATATTGATGTGCAAATTAATCGATAGAGATATATCATCCATACGTTTTCCTCCTCCTAGAATCTTGTGCACAGGCTTTTCGCGGCCGAATAGGCGGTAGATCTTGGCCTTGACGGCAGCTGCCTTCGCCTTAATGTCCTTTCTGTCCTCTGAATCTGATGACGACGAATCGCTATCGTGAAACTTCTCCGTTATCTTATCAACAATCGATTCCGCGGGCGATTCGTGTTTTTCGTGCTCAGCGGCGTTATCGGCCATCTCTTCAAATCTCCGATCTCAACAAACACCGATCGGAAATTCTTTCACAAAATTTCAGTGACTTTTTGAGAGATTCTCTCCTTTTTGCTCGATTAGCAAGTGAAAAGAGGGACGGCAAGTATCGTAGGAATTTAAGAGAAGTGAGGCAGAGCTGTGGAGGTGTGTGGTTAGAGATCTCCGAGCCTAAGGTTCGTGGGACCCGAGCCATAGATTCGGAATAACGAAAATTGATGTGGTGCAGGCGCGAGGAAAATAAAGAATTTTTTATCTCTATTTTCCTTTAATGGAGGTTTAACGGATAGACGTTACTTCTGACGGCGTTTGAAATTATATTTTTAATAAAAAAAATAAAAAATTAACAGAGGTTAAATACATTCTGGTCCTTGAGATTTGTGATGTCTTGTGAGGATCGCCGTAGATTTTGCCATAGTTGGGATCCGACTAACCTCTCGATTTTATAACAAAAACTTCTTACATTGGGAAATCTAGGTAGACCATGTAAAATTGAGCTTTCACCAAATATAGACCTAGGGTGTGTTTGAGTCACATTATTTTATAAGAATGTATTTTGAAATAGTAGATTGATGGATAATGTATGGTTGAAAAAGAAAAAAAAATTATAGATATGATGAAAAATATTATTTTATTGAAAAATGTGTAATTGAAAATAAATAGAAAAATAAAAATGAAAATTTTAATGTGTACTAAACATGGACTTAATTGGTTTAGCTAAACAAAAATTTGACAAAAATTTAAATCAAAATTAATAATTAACTTTAATCATATATTTTAATGAGACCTTCAAGTTTTATTCACTTTTCAGCTACATAATGCATTAACGTTTTTCAAAATCTACTAAAAATAACTAAACCAGGGTCACAGCTTATCAAGTCATGACAAGGGTTCTTTATAGCTAGTGTGTTATGTTCAATCTCAATGACCCTGATCTTCGAAGTAAGACACTCACATAAATTACGTTTCAAAGGAGGGTCCCAACTCGTTCAAAACTACTCTCACAGATACTATAAATATGTTCGTATACTTATTTCATATGCAGTTCATTTGTTTGTTTAGACGTTTTACTCGAAGTCTATCCAAACTTCAGCTCCAACCTTGTATAACTTAGCATGATCTTCTTTAACATTTGCATAGAATCATTCATATGTCAACCCAACCCAGAACATCTAGAAATATTTCATTCAATCCAACTTTATACATATTCACCTCTTAGAAGGATAAATTTTAAAACAAAGTACTTATAACATGGCAATACATTTATTAAAAAATTCTCTACTAACACACATCGTGAACAGTAGACAATTGAGTAAAATCCTGGTAAAGATTGTAAAACCAAAGGTTGTGCATTTGGGGGACTTCTATCTGACAACACATGTTGTGTATCACTATTAGCATTTATCATACCTTGGAGGTCCCTAAATAAAAAGGCGTGTATTTAAGTTTGAGTGTCTCGAGGATTTTATATATGTGCACATTGCGTGATCCATTATTATCTGTTGACTTCGAAATTCAATGATCGAGACATAACACTATCAACTTCGTGTTACTATATACTAGTCTTTTTACTTGATCACCAAAGTCCAAGTTGGTTCCTTTGATGTTTTTCCTTGAACATTAGCCTGGACGAGGCTGCCTTTTGTGGGAACACATTTCTCAACCATAAAAGCCTACTCGACTTGAGTGTTTTCGACCTGATTTGACTGGCTCTTTAGACCAAGCGACCGTCCAAATTTCGACCTCTTCAACAATAATCCATGTGATAAGTATTTTATACCTTGTATCTTTCCTTGTGCAAAAACTTTTATACCTTTTAAAGCACCATAGACTCAATTTAACACAAGCCATGTGAAACTACACTACCCAAACAAGTCTAGCTTCAGTTTTCTAATGAGATTCGATATCACAATCCTAAATTAACAAAAGAAAGGAGAGCAGTAAAATCAAGGAAGGGCTTATTACCTTATAATTTAATGAGACTGGCTTTGATTGATAGGGAGGAAAATTGATCTCAAAAATCTCCCCCAGCTGCAGCTTTTGAAGAGCAAGAGAAAAATCCATTCCAATTCATTCAATTGTTGCAGCATATTCTTGGCTAGTTTGAATAACAAAACAGAACATCCAAAGAATATGCTCTTTGCTCAGCCAAGTCAGTCCGAGTTCTGTTAATACACGAGTCTATTATCTGTAGTTAGGTCCAGAAGATAATATTTAAATTGGGTTAAATTCATCGAGGCCACCCAACTTTATATGTAGCCTACGTTTGGACTCTACTTTACCAAGAAAATGCATTTTGGAATGATAAAAAGTTGGAGAATGTGTGGTTGAAAAATAAGGAAAAATTTTGAATTTTCGTGTAAAATTATTTTATGAGAAATTGTGTTGTTGAAGATGAATATTGAAAAAAATGAATTTTGAGAATAATTGGGCTCAAACAGAGGCTTTGTGTCTCAAGATCATCCAATTTGATTTTATTTCACTATGATCATCTAATTTCATATAACATTTCAACATAATCATCTAATTTTATATTACGTTTCACCATGACTATCTAGGTTTTTTTTTTTTTCACAATTTTAACTAATTTTAAAATGTGTAAAACTGTAATTTGTATTACATATAAAATAATTTTTTTTAAAAAAAATAAAAAACTAATTTTAAAAAAATAAAATAAAACTTATTTAAAAAAGTTACTTAAAAATAAAATAAAAAAATTTATTTAAAAAAAAAAACTTTTTTAAAATATAATGAATTATAATGAATATTTTCCTTGGATTTAAGGGTGTAACATCCATGTCAATAGATTCAAACGTCAAGGAAGTGACGGTAATCGGAACCATAGATCCAATTTTGGTTTCGGAGAAAATGAACAAGCTCGGTCGTACCAAAACACTTACAGTCCATCCCGCATAAGACCCTAAGAAGAAAAAAAAAAAGTAGATGCGACAAGAAATTACAATTAACGGGCTTTTTTCTAGAACAAAAATATTTAATAATTATTTTATTCTTCTTTATTATAGGTTTTTGGGGTTATTTCTAAGTTAAGCAGTTTATATTGGGACTTATATACACATTATTATGTTATAATTATGTTATATTAATATGACTTAAATTTGAGTTACAGAGACACTATCATGTGATTATACTCTGTAAACCACATTTCATAAATTTAAGCATAAATGCTACATTCTAAAATGGTAATAAAAAAAACCCTTTACTGAAAAAAAAAACAAAAAAAAAGGGGTTACAAGTATGCCTAAATAGCTAAACAAACAAAAATCCTTGGTTGAAGTTACAAATTACATCTTGTAAATTACCTTATCTAATATTAATGCATCAAATTATTTCAATTTTTAATAGAGAAAAATGATATAATAATTTGGAGGGAAAATAGTCAAATTAAAAAAAAAAAAAGGGGAAAAATAATAAATAGTTTTAGGATTAGCAAAATTAAGTACTAAAGTTAAAGAACTTTTTGTAGTACTTAAAAATTTTTACTCTTTAAATTTATAGATGCTCTCTAAAATCTAAATTGTTAAATGTACTTTTAAAAAATAGAGATTATGTTGAAGATGTTCTTAATATTTACACTGACATATTTATAACATCTTTCCCCCTCTGACGGCCATTATTTTTTGTAAACAAAGTGTCCTACTTTATCATACGAAGCTCCTGTTTGGTGAGGGTTACAATCAAATTTTTAGTAGATTTTGATAAAAATTGATAAAATGTGTAGTTGAAAAGTTGTGAGTCATATGAAATATGTAATTAAAATTAATTATTAACTTTAATTTATATTAAAATTTAGATTTTTATCCCCGATAAACATGGACTATTATGTCAAAATCTGAATTTACAAAATAGGGTTGGTAAAATATTAAGAAAAAAAGTCACCGCAAGTGGTCTTATAAAATATTTTCTTTTTTGAAAATTGGAACTATAACGTCTAAGAAGGAAAGAAGAAGACCTACGTATGGATTTATGCCAAAAATATTTTGTACTAATTTCTCCATCAAACTATTAAATAAATAACGCAATGAAATCAAGAAAATGACACAAACTCACAATAACGCGCTAATTACTCTATCAAAATATTAAGTCCTTGTTTGATCATCATTTCTTTTTTTTTTTTGGTTAATAAATTTTGGAATGGTGATATTTTGGATAATTTGCAGCTAAAAAGTATGACAAAAGTTTTGGATTTAAGTACATAATATTTTATTGTGTGAATATGTAATTGAAAATAAATTTTATGAAAAAAAATGTTTTGGGAAAATGGGGATCAAACCCCTGGATTAAGTAAATAAAGTATCACTGATTCAAGATATCATAGAAATATTCTCATGTATTTTATATTTACTAGTGACAATTAAGTCCAAAAGTCATATTTCTTTAGTAGAAATAGGCTTCCAAGTTAAGTTGAACAAGTGAAAACATATCCCGTCTTTTTCGATTGCGATGCGTATTAAAATTAGATTTTTAGCAAATTTTGGTAAACTTTGAATAACTATGTGACTAAAAAATTTGTGAATTCATGAAATATGTGATTACTACTAATTATTGATTTTGATTTAAATTTAAATATTGATTTTAATTACCACCAAATAGAAACTCAATAAACTTTGGAAATGTGCCGTAGGACTGTTTTTAGGCCACTGATTTGTACTGTTGAAAATTTTGATTAGAACTTAACTTAAAGTCAACAATTAATTTTAATCATACATTTTATAGAATCCACAACTTTCCAACCATATATTCAATCAACTTTTATCAAGATTTACAAAAAATTTGATTTTAATCTCTACCAAATATGGGCTCGACATATTTTTAAAGATTATTATAATATAATTTTAAAATGGTAACTTATATTTATTTTTAAGTTTAGCCACTGTTTGATACACATTAAAATTTTCATTTCCATTATTCTACTCATTTTTAATCACGCATTCTTCAATAAAATAATATTCTCCATCACATCAATAACTTGTCCTCATTTTTCAACCACACATTCTCAATCAATCTACTATTTCAGAATACATTCTTTCAAAATAATGTAGCTCAAACACACTCTTAGTAACGTGGTCAAGCTAATGAATGAGATCTCTACAAACTCGAAATTAAAATGGGGCTCCACAATTGACGTGTTAATTCCATCCACATATCCTATATTCTATATAATCAATCCCAATAGTATTCAATCACGTTCATTACTAATATCATCATTTTTTAAAATTCATTTTTAATAAAATAAGTTTGCAGATGAATTCGTAATTTTTTCTATCTTTTAACTACGCATTCTTTAAAAAATATTTTTCACAAAATTGATTCTAAAAAAATCTCTATCAAACAGAACTAAGCCCCTGTCAATTTTTTTTTTTTTTTAGAAAATTGAATTTTAAATAGTAAATTTTTGGATAACGTGTGGTTAAAAATTATGAAATTTTTTTTTTAGTTTACGTATAGTATATTTTATTGTATAAATATGTGGTGAAAAATGAATATGAAAATTAAAGAATTTTGAAATACTGATGGTAGAACTCAAATTATATTACAAGTACGATCTTTTGGTGCATGCTTAATATTAATTACTTTATTTTATGGTTTGTTGTAGGACCATTTTCTACCATACTTTCACAAAATTAATTATTCTACACATATATCAAAAAAAATTTCAGCTTTTTAATCATATTCTCCTAAAATTCACTATTTAAAATTCATTTTTCTCGACGACGATGATTGTCAAACATGTTATTTGTCAAACATGTTATTAGTTTCCAAGTGATAAAATTACATCATGATCATATATAGGCGACCAACGAGTTTGAACTCAATGACTTTGTCTGCTACAGTATCTTGTTAAATTATATTACATTCTATCATATGATTACTTTTATAGTTTTTCATATTGCTACATTTGAAAGACCATCCATCAAATTAGGCTAGAAATCAACATAACCCTTCTATTGCCTTTCACAGGTATCTCTCTAGTCTACAACGTATAATATAAAGCTCATGAAGCTCAGACAAAACTTGAAAAAGAAAGCATTTGAACACCATTAGAAAAGTATCGTTTAGATTGATAAAAATACACTGTTGGTGATACAAAGATTCAATCTGTATCCCTTCCCCCAACATATAGATTTTCGAGCCCTAGAACTTTTTGACTCGAGACTTGATCGGCTCGATTCGATCCAAAAGCTGGCAAGGAGCATCTCGAGCAAAGATCCAAACAACGTGTTTTGATTCAAGTGCGAAAACTGCCTCTTCTGAGCATGTTCCAGATATTAGTGCTACTCCCAGCCTTCCTAGCAGCAGGAATGGAGACCATGGGAAGAACGATTTTAATATTCACAATCACAACAAAAATTATCAATTCTTCTTCTATTCGGTGCATGTTTGGCAGCTAAGCTTTAAAAAATATATACAGCTAAGCAAACATATAACATGTCCTCTGATAAATTTTAACTCAAAACTAAGAAACTAAACCATGAAAATAAGTGGAAGTAAACATTAACTCTCAAATATGAACCAAGGTTTAAGAATAATCCTTTTTTAACCAAAGAACTTAAGTATATTCCTATAATAGAGATAATGGAAATCAAGAAAAAAAATTAACAAGAATAAAAAAAGGGCCAAATAGTGAGCATCAAAACTCAAAGTACATCCATCACCTCCACCAGCCGCCGCCGGGGGTGGCAGAAACATAAGTACATAAAACACCCATCAATGGATGCCAGAAATAGTATATCATAAACTAAACATAATAATTTCATCATTTGCACACAATATTCGTCAGTTGTTGTGTAGCAGTCACAATGTCCATGGAACAATTCATATCAGTAGACTTATTTTTCTTAAGCACCTTCATCAACTCCACTTTTCCCCTGAGTCTCGATTGGCTAGTAAGGCGCACAATACCAGAAGTCAAATCATTTCCCAGCTGCGAATTCTCTGGAAAACTCAATTCCACCGCCGCATTAAACTTCCTCGTCGACCTCGCTTTGGCCCGTGCCCTCTGCACCACCACCTCACCAACCCGCGCGCCGCCGTAGAAGAAACGAACAGTGCTATTCTGGTACTTGAAGCGCCCAAAATTGGTGTTCTTGATTCCAAACTCTGCATTCATCCTCAAACTCAATGAAGGGTTTGTTGGTGTTCCAACATTGAAGTTCTCAAACGCTGCTGAACGCACGCGAAACTTGGGAGTTCTGATTTTCATCACGGTTAGGGCAAAAAGCAGTATGATTCCAGTTTGAAACACAGCAAAGAGGACAATATACAGTAAGCATTTCATACGTTTCTTTTTACGTAATTCTCTTGCATCATGGGATGCTGATTCAGTGTCACTTCTTGCATAGCCATTAGCTGCAGGTGCCAAAGGGTAAGGTGATTGCTGCTCCTTATTTTCTGCCATCAGATTTTCACTTTTAGAGAGAAAAAGAAAACCAGATTATCTGAAAAAAAGTAATTTTTCTCTGCCTTCTTGCCTCTTTTATTTCAGTAGAAAAGATTGTAAGAAATGGTGCTGATGAATGGAAAGATAGTAAAGAGTAGCCAGTTATATATAATCATTTTTTTTGAATAGTTTTCACTTAAAAGTTAAAACTAACGCGTCATGCTGGTATTTTACTCTTGACTTACTCTATATACGTTGATTTTTTGCATCGAGTGAATGCGATGTAGAGAAGCTTCTGCTTGGAAAGTATAAGGTGATTAGGTGGTTATTATAAAAATCCGACTGCCCAATTGTACCTTGCCACGTGGAAATAAAATGGGGTTTGACAAAATTAATACGCGTGTTAAATGTTTCACATTTGATCTTCTAGATGGGGCAAGGAATTTGTCATAAACTTTTCGTACGGATGTTATTTTATTTTTGACCTTCTATGTTAATTCTTTATTTTTAATGAGAAATATGATGTTTTAATTGCCGTGTTCCAAAACTTGCGCGTTCATATTCTTTCTTCCAAGAATTTCATTGGATTTTCGTAATATGTTAAGCCCCGATTTTCTTTCACATTTGACATAGGCTCTCGAGCTAAGAAAGCTTATTCAATTTAACACAAAGTATCGAACATGATATTAAAGTTTATAATGATGAAGAACAAAAGATTTATTAAACCGGAAATTATAAATCCAACTTCGGAGGGGGCTAACTTGAATTTTGATCTTGTTCAATAACTTTACTTGAACAATTTTGTTGGAAATTAGTCAAATTTTAACTTCAACAAACCTCCTTTCATGTAAAATTCATTTTTTCATCAAGAGTTTGATATTTAAAAGATCGCACAAAATATAAGAGTATATCTCTATCGCATAATATATAGGAGTATGTCTCTATCGCACAATTTTTTTTTTAGATATTGAATCATCATGTCTAAAAAATTCCACTTTACCAAAGATTAAAGTACGCGGAAGGTGTTTGAAAAATTATTTACATTTTCTAACTTAGCTAGAGGGACGCGTACGGGTGACATACAGCAATTTGATTTTATGGAAACTTTTAAATTTCCTGTTAGTTAATTATGCATTTGGGTCCCTCCAAAATTTAACTTGACTTAGAATTTTACGGCTAAATACAGTACCTAAAGTATAATTGAACACTATTTATCAATATTGGCAAAAGCGCCAACTTAAAGCGTGGGCGCGCCCTTATGACAGAATGAATTTAATAATATTGATTTTTAAGAGAATGTGCAGTTAAAAAGTATGTAAAATTTTGAATTTGCATATAAAATTATTTTATTGGATGGAACCGTGATTGAAAATAAATTTTTATATTATGCCCTTGTTTGAAAGTTTGAGCTCATTTTGGGGGAAAAATGCATTTTAGAATAATGTGTTTGGAAGAGTGCATGGTTAAAAAAGAATAATTTTTTTCGATTAACGTGCAAAATTATTTTATTCAAAAATATGTAGTTGAAGATGAATTTAAAAAATTAAATTTTTCAAAAGTGGAAATTACATAAAACCAATTTTTTTTTAAGATCTAATTACAAAAATCAGATATTAATTTTAGATTTTAAGAGTAATAGAATATTATAAAATTAATTAATCTATATAAAAGTGTGTTTGATGTATATTATTGAGGAAAGAATGATTTTAAATAGTAATATGATGGAAAATATGTGATTAAAAAGTAAGGAAAATTATTAATGTGGTGAAAAATATTATTTTACAAAAAAATGTGTGATTGAGGATGAGTTTTAAAAAAAAACGCATTTTTGAAAAATGTGCGTCAAACATGGGCTTAAGTCTCTCTCTCTCTCTCTCTCTCACACACACACACACATTCCCCTTTTCCCAGCCTCTCTCTAGTGACACCATTCACAAGCTCTCTCCCCTCATTCCGACGCAGCTCCGACGTAGCGCCACTGCAGAATACTTTATCCACAAGTTTGAAAGAATACTTCAAGAAGTTTTAGTTCGATTTGACAGTGAGTTCTGGGTCGATTTCACGACAGCATCGAATGAATACAATTTCATAATGAGTTCGGTTTCTTTCGATTTCGCCGCCGTAGCATGATGTGAGCGGAGTTTTGGGTCACGATCTGGTGTTAGATCTAAGGAAAATTGGGTTGGAGTTTTGGGTAGTGATCCGATACGTTGCATGAGAGAAGTTTTTCGGATGACTTTTTGTTGGCGATGGTGCAGGTGGATCTAACGCTGGTAAGGTGGTGTGATGGTGGATTTGGCGTTGTGACGGTGGTGAGATGGTGATCATAAATAGTAGTAGTGCAAGCATTGTTGGTGGCATCGTGACGTTGGTGTGGCGGTGACGACGATGGCGGTAGTGATAATGGCGCGGTGGAGGTGACGATGTGGTGTATTTGTGACCAATTATTTGGGAATATGACTAATAAATTATTAATATGTTATCAGTAAATAATATGTGGCCTAAAAGAATGTGATTGTGACTCAGGATTTGATAGTTGTGACCAATAATTTGATACTTTGTGACCAATTAATTTGATAAATTTGTAGCTCAAAAATAAATTGTGATCTATCAAATTTGTGATTTGTGACTATGACGTCGTATTTATGATTAATACATAACTGCTACCATAAATTATATAATATTTTGGCCTTGATATATTTAATTAATTATTTCATAAATAAAATTTAATTAATATTTAGGTTTTAAATAATAAACTTTGTTCCTTAATTTTGAAATATGTCATATTTAATTTTTTAGATATGAAGTTTTCATAGAGCTCAAACATGGGCTTATTATACATGTAAGGTGGCCCAGCCCAGACTCAAAATTTATTGGGGTTTTGTCTTAGCTAGTTTTCAAATTGGAACTTCTTTTTCTCCTTGGTATAGAAGTTAAAAAAATATCAGTCTAGTTTCATTTTTGCTCCACGAGAATCAAGTTCAAATAAACACAAATTCTTGTTTTGTCAAGCGAAGATATACTTTTATGTTTTAACCTCTTCGAAACAAATGATCTAGAGAGACAGAGATTGTCGAGTTTTCATTATGAAGAAAACCAATTATTGATTGTTAAGGAATACAAAAGAAAGAACAAAGAGGTCGATCGACAAACTATTTTTGCTTAATATTTCAACAAATGAAGTAACAGCTTCTTCACTGGAAGAAACAAGCTCAATAACAACAAATACAATTACAGATTACCCCAGAAAATATATTAGAAATTACACTTTCTCAATTCCAGTAAATAAAAATTATAACCAGTAAAA
>CAIGRL010199997.1:0-15706 GCA_903798325.1 Fraxinus xanthoxyloides | reverse complement strand
GTGGTTGTTGAATAATGTATCTATGAGGACATTAACAACTTGAGACTTGAAGATTGCACAGTGAATCACGTAGATGATCTGCCTTTCAATTCAGCTAGGGTGAGGAACTCCATAGTTACAACTGATCAGACATCTTTATTCTTACTTCATGCAAATTATAATATGTAAATGAAGGATTTAGTTATGTGAGCGAATATCTTGATAAAGGATTTGATTTCCCCAACACTCCATTTGGTAGTTTATTCCAAAGAGGACAGCCAGGGCAGTAATAAAGAGCCAACAAAGTTCATGGCTTGATGTTACGATAACTTGCTGCTTGAACAGGGCACATGATTTAGAGTAGGCTCTTATTTTTTGTTTAGCTCCTAATCTTCTAGACTAGTTAAGTTTCATCATTTTTTTCTCATATACTAGAGGTTAATCTTCCACACATAAGTTAGTACTTTGTCTCATTTTTTCGCGTCAATATAACTCTGCCCTGAAGTGGTCTAAATTTAAAGAAGAAAATCAAGAAATAAGCTTGTTTTTTGAAGTGAAGTGATGAGAACCAAAAATGCCAACCCCATTCTGTAGCTTGAAGAGGTTTAGAAATAGGTACAAGCTTTATGATGAAATCTTGATATAGTGAAACTGTAACAACTATAAGAGCTTAAAATTGGAGATTGCATGTAAGTTGACTGTAACCCAACCTAGCAGTTAAGCTACAAGGCTTCATTCCTCCTTTCAAAGTGTCATCATTGGCTCCTCTGACCCTTTCAAAGCCAAAAATTGGAACCACATTCCCACTTCACACAGTCAGACAGCCACTAGGCTCAAGTCAAACTTGTTTCCCTTCGCTTGCATTTGTTCAGTTCTGGTAGCCCAAGGCATTGGGAATATGGAAATGGCACAGAGAAAGGTGAGGTGGGGGCTCCATAGATGTAGGCTAGAAAGCTAGGCACACCTACTGCATTTGATTAAATGTAGGCCCCATAAATTACCTGAATTTTGGGTTTCTTTCAAGGCACCTCCATTTTAGAAGCTATTGATTGAATTGTGCTGAATCAACTATGGTTTTTAATTGACCTTTATGATGCAAATTAAAAACATGGCTAATATGGCATCAGATAGTATAATCTTCTTATGTTTTTTTATATTGCCTCTTCGGTCTTTAGTTTTTGGCCAGTTTAAGCATGACACAATTAGTTTTTATTTCTTTCCATGTATGAGTTTATTTATATGTTTTTTTGATAAAGAGAAGATCAGAAAACAGTTGCATTTGGTTCTATCTGTTCTGAATTTACTACTGCTACAGGACAGTGAGGAGTATAGTCTTGAAAGAGTTTTGAAGGATGCCTCCATGCAAGATAATACAGTGATCTTGACAACCTTGAATGAAGCATGGGCTGTTCCAGGTTCAGTGGTTGATCTCTTTCTTGAAAGTTTCAGAACTGGAGAGCACACCCGCAGTTTATTGGATCATTTGGTGATCATTTCTCTAGATCGAAAAGCATTTTCTCGTTGTCTGCTTGTTCACATGCATTGTTATGCCCTTGTAACTGAAGGGGTTGACTTCTCAAGTGAGGCTTATTTTATGACACATGACTACTTGAAGATGATGTGGAGAAGGATCAATTTCCTACAGTCTGTTCTTGAAATGGGATACAATTTTATTTTCACGGTATAGTATCCCTCCATCCAACTTAATGTTCTTTCTACCAATACATGCATTAGACTGGATGTATTTTTTCATATTTTTAAATGAATGCTCTTAAGCCTGAGAAGCATCACATTTTACCTATTTATGTTGAAGTTAAGTAACTTTTTGGTAGTGTGTTTACTGTAACTTACTTTAAGTACCCTAGCATTTGTCTACATTTCTGTAACCAATTGTATCGATCTTTCAGGGTTCAATAAGAAATTTCAGAAATATAGCTTTGAGAACCATGCAATAGAATTCGAAGAACACTCTGCTTTATGTCTGCATCTTTTATTTCCTAATCATCCTGCCTCTTTTGGAGTTGTGCATCAATTTTGTATGACCAGAGCAGTACATGCAATCGCTTATGCTGTTAACAATATGAAATTGGAGACTTTTTGAGCCAAAGATTCACTATACGTTTTTGGGAAGTACTTTCTTTGCACGATCGTGGATGTTGTGTATGTTTTTGAACTCAATCCTTGGTGTCTTGTGATATTTCCCATTGGTAGTCAACTAATTACGAAACAGGAGAAAAAGAAGTCAGGCCTTGAATATGTCTTATATAATCCAGATATGATAATATCTTGTGGATTTTTATTACAATTCCAATCAGCAATCACATTTGTTTAGCGTACATGTTAATTTATTAAGTTTTTAATCCAGGTCTTTTGTGACCCTTTAGATTATGAATCCTGGTCAGGGTGCCCTTTTGGTTTTGAGCCTAATACCGTTACGGTTTTATGAACACCATAACCTTATTTTTTTGATTAAAGTGGTTGAAGAGTCAACAACACACTCAATAGAATTGGCTGGCTGCATGGCTCCATTTTTGCCTCTTGGTTGGTCTTAAAAAGGTGTATTTCCCTTAATTTATCCTCAATTGGGAGCACTTCCACTCATTGGCATATATCCCAAATTGGTTGAAGAATTAAGACACAACAGTGATTAACTGAAACAGTATCTAGCTTATTGAGTATAAAATAAGATTGAATATTCTGTATATATTGTCTGCAAAGTCAATTTCCAGTGGTCATATCTGATTATGACAATCTGATTCAAACTCACAGGAAGTTGTTAAATAGTGCATGCTATTCTATTTATATTATTAGTTATGGGGTCAATTATAGAAGCAGTTAAGACTTTGGATCTCGACGAGCAGGTAAATCTATGGCCATCGTACAGATCCAAAAGCCAAATAAATCAGCAATGATTATTTTATTGACAAAATTTTGACTCCTGCCGTGGCTTTAAAGGGAAAAACCCGTGATGTTTCTCATTCATGATCCTCAGCCCCTCTTGCTGTCATCCTTGATCAGCAATTGTTAGATTTTTCAATGGGAACAGAACAAGAGTCACCCATATAACCTGCAGGAGGAACTGTGTGGAGGGAGAAGGTAAAATACATTACCAAAATGTTTTATTGAACAAATAACAATGTTCTATGTTTGACTAATGAAACGTCTATCAATACTCAAATACTTAGATTCCTATCTGTGTTGTGCTTGTGTCTGCTTACTTGCCTCAACATCTGGAAGGAAGTTAGATGAAAGATAATTTAAGTATAGAAATGGGAGTAAAAAGGTTGTGTTTCCGTTCATTTATTATTTCAAACAATAGGAATTGACTGGAAGATAAAGCATATGAACTCTAACCTGTTTAATTTTTTTCTTTCCAAGCAAAGAATGATTAAGATGAGGAGAAAAAAATGAAGTGCTCCGGCCGCTGAGTGATCTTATTTGTATTCATGTAACCTATTTGATTTTTTCTTGCCAAGCAAATTTATCATCGGCAGTAATGCCTTGTGTATTGTATGGATACCCTGTGGTGAACTACTGGTTATTTCTATTAATGTCGTTGAGGTTTCATACAAAAGCCAACTGGGCTTTTTGGATGATTTCATTATTTGCAGAACTAAAATTTTACTCGTACGTTCTTACTTTTGTCTTACATGGGATTTATGCTTGTGTATCGTTTACTCTATTTCTCGTGCATAATGTGATGTCATACTAGGTTATCTCTGTTTATTGATGAAGCACACCGGAAAAATTCTCTCCATATTCATGAATAAATTTCCTTTTGTAGGATGCTGATGTAATGTGGTTCAGAGATCCATTTCCGCACTTCCATCCAAACACTGACTTTCAGATAGCATGCGATCGTTTCTTGGGAAACTCGAGTGATATAAAAAATAGTCCTAACGGAGGTTTCAAGTTTGTACGGTCAAACAACCGTTCCATAGAGTTTTACAAGTTCTGGTACTCTTCACGAGAAATATATCCTGGATTACATGATCAAGATGTTCTCAATAGAATCAAGAATGATTCCTTCGTTAGAGAAATTGGGCTGAAAATGAGATTCTTGGATACTGCTTATTTTGGTGGGTTTTGTGAACCCAGTAAAGACTTGAATCGAGTTTGTACTATGCATGCAAATTGTTGTTTCGGATTGGAGAGCAAACTTAGTGACCTCAGAATTTTACTTGAAGATTGGAAATTGTTTATGTCATTGCCACCTAGTCAGAAGAAATCACCACATTCATCATGGAGGGTTCCTGAAAACTGCAGGTAACAGAGCTTCTGCTTTTGAATGAAAATGGTTGCTAAATTTTATAATGCATTTTTGGCTTAGCTTAAAAAAAGTAAATTTGTTTTAACTTAACTTCTTTTCTCCAAAATGTTTGAATAGCAGATTTTTCTTATTTTTAAGTTAAAAAAAGGGCTACTGGTAACTAAAAATTATTTACTTCCATCCTTAATTCTGTGCTTTTTCTCTATTGTTTCAGTACTGATTCTCTCCGCCACTTTAATCTAGCAGAGGATGATGTCGAACCATTCAACAACAGTATATGAAGGTTTTGAATAGAACTTTGTAAATAATACATCATTTGAAAATATAGCATTCTTTTTCTTTCTGGTTCTCTATCCACTCTGTTACCTCGCCACCCGTCAAGTCGATATGCACAAAAAGTTGTATGCATATGATTCTATGGCCTTACGGAAAGAAAATTGAAGTCCATGTATTCTGCGTGCAAATATAACGTGAGTGCATGCATCTTTAAAGAGTGCAAATTGATACCAAGTAGGACTTGAAAGTCTCCTCCCGTGCATGCTAACAAAATTGGGTCAGAAAATTAGTAGTAAGATTAATACAGTTAAATCCTTGTCTATAGTATAATCTTGTTTAATACTACTACCGAATATGTACTAATGAGTTGTACAAGTGACTGAATCAGGTGTTCTTTTAAAAAAAAAAATTAAAAGCCAGAATATTGCTTTTGCAGGTAGTTTGGACAAAAGCATACTGAACTACATTAATCATATTGGTGTATGATGGAATCATGCTGTTACTTCGCGTTTTTGTTCTGGTAAATTTCTGAAATGTAAACCGAAAGGTAGAAGAAATGTAGTTGAAAATCCTTACTAAAATGATAGTGGTTGACGAATTAGGGTTTGAGATTTAGATACCGGATTCGATAAAAAACTTTCCGAAAGGGATTTTGTGGAGGGAAAATTGCAGCAGAGATCCCAAATCTTTCATTTTGTTGTAGAATATACCTTAACCTTTCATTTTTACGGTCCCAGTTTCAAACCTTTCATTTTAATGGTAGTCGAAGTCTAAATGAATTAAGTCCAAAATGCCGTTAGTCAACACCGATATTGAACTTCGATTCAAATTGACAAATTAATTGAATTTGATTGAAATTGACATTATGTGGTAAACGGGTATTTTCTATAATAGAACAACAATTCAAATAATTAAATAAAAATCAAACAAAAAAAAAAAAAAATCATCTTTCCAATACTGACCCAACGCATCCCATCCCATTTAAAAAAATTAAAAAAAATAATAAATCAAATAATTAAAAAAAAAAAAAAAAAAAAAAAAAAAAAATCATCTTTCCAATACTGACCCAACGCATCCCATCCCATTTAAAAAAATTAAAAAAAATAAAATAAATAAATAAAAACAGCCGGCTGCCGACCATCGCCACGTAGAGAAATTAGCATAAAGTCAACTGATTCTTACAGGGATTTGAGGAGATAAGTCCCATTTTATCTCCAAAGATTGTCACAGGATTTGAATTTGTAGCTGCACACTCTGTAGCTGATTAGCTGAAGCATCTTATTGAAGTTCATTTCATTTCTTGTAACAAATTTTGTTATTTGTTGTACTTAGATGAGTTCGTAGATTCAAGCCTTAACAATTTGTTAATCATGAGAAACTGTGATTGTGAGATACAATTTACATATGGTTGAAACTTAAATCATCCGTGGTCGTAAGTAAATCATCACATGTAACATTTTTTTACTTGTGAAGTAAATAGTTGATTTCACAAGTTAAAGTATAGTGACACTTAAATGAACACGTGAATATTTTGTTATAGAATATACAGATATCGTTATTATGGATAGACCATCACGTGTGGTATTTCATAATTTATGAAGTAAGTAGCTGATCTCACAAGTTAAAGTGTGGTGACACTTAAATGAACACGTGAATATTTTGTTATAGAACAAAAAATTAGAGACCCGTTAAAAAGATTTCACATAGGTAACTATCTGAATGTTAGTGGTTAATCTCTAACGTTCGGTAGTAATATCGGTCCTTTGACTTGGGGTCATCATAGTGCCTTATATGGGACAGTCATACTTCGGTTATTTTCAATGTTGCCCTGCCATTCGGGTATGTCAAGAATCATATGAAGGTTGTGAATGATCAGTAGATGATTTATCACTCTTAGATAGTAAGAGATTATAATCTACACTTTATTCAATTAAGTTGATAACGAAACTCTTGGTTAAGGTGTACTCAGTCAATAAGAGTTTTTGATTTACATTGACTTAATAGTGGGATGAAATATATGATTAATGATCAAGAATGACATATTTCAATATCTCGTAATTAATAGATCATATTGACGAATGGATTGTAGTTTTATGGTAAACAAACTAGTTTGATTTTATCATATCACGTGATATTTTTCGTCACATGTATTATCTTGATGCATTGGTAGATATTAATTTGGTACAACATATGTGAATTTGTGATAAATTAAAATAGGTATTTTAATTTATCAATTTTGATTAGATCAAAATAATAATTCATGTCGTTAGATGTTGTGATAGGGAACCCAATGAGCCACACACAAAAAGAGAATTAGAAGAATGCGATTCACCAATTAATTAATTAACAAGTGTTAGACAATTAATTAATTGGGCTACTTGTTAATAGTCTCAAATTAATTAATTGGACTGACTAAATATTGAACTGAATTAAGTTTAATAGACGGGCTAAGCCCGCTTGAACCTTTATTAATATGTTGATAGGCTTTGAAAAATTATAAAACAACATAAAAATTATTATCTTGTTAGTATAAGAAAAGAGAAACTCTAATTTTCCTGTGTGAATTTTCATTGGAGACTAGACAATAAAACAATTGTAGATTGCAGATCATGATTGTTCGTTTTCAAGATAAGCAAAGTAGTTTATAGAACTCAACAAATGTATAATTCCTATCACAGTTTCTTTCTCAACACAAAGAAAATCTTTGATGAGAATGAAAATCTGTTTTATCTTCCGTTGTGAATAATTAAGTAAATCTTTAACAACTCTTTAGGTATAAGTTGTGAAATCACTAGTGGTGTAGAGATGACACCAATTTAGAATGTGAAATCTACCACCTTTGCGATGGATGAGATGTTGGTGATGTCTTCACCTTGAAACTATTAAATCTGGTGCTTTGAGCAAATTTGTATGCACGAGGTCTCACCTTGTCCCAAAAAAACTTTCTTTAAAGCTACTCATTAGCATGGTAAAATGGAATTCTATTATTTTCAAGTTTTTATGAATCCATGTTTTCTAGCTAGCTTATTGTGAATATATAGAATTGAATATTTAAGAGAAATTTCTACTACTGTAGAAGCTATTGTGAACTGATGGCATATACGAGCGTCTGTTCTGGCATAATCTCTTGCATTGATGTTAACAATCACTATCTTTAAATCATGACATTCACTTTCCCTTGATATCCCAACCTTACTTATTATGCATGAAAATGTGTTGGCAATGTATGGTGACCGGCATGAGGCACATAAAATTTTCTTGAAAATTATTTCAGTTTTTTACAACAAAAATTCATGATGTTCCCATCAATATACTCATGCACATGCTTTGTTATCAACTTCTCAATTTGAAAAGACATTTTTGCCAAGATGTCAGGTATAAAATAAAAATTCTTTTGATATTTATGTTACTAATAATAATAATGTAAATGATGGTTTTAATGTGACTTATTCTTGCCTATATGAAGCGATTTTCCGTTTACTAACTTGCTCGAGCTCATTTTTGATCTATAGAGACATTTGCATTTAAAAAAAATGTGAATTTTCTCAGAAATTTCATTTGTCTGCCTCTATTTTTTCTATTCAATTCGGATAATGTTATGGATTCAGACTTCTTCACTCTTTGATATTTTCTTGATTGATGATATGATGAGCAATAATTTACTTCTCAATGATGATGTAACTGAGGTTTCTTGTAATTCTCTATATACATTGAACGCCAGTTGCATCTTTATTTATTTTTTATTATTTTTTTAATCTCCAAGCAAAGTTTCAGAAAGTCGATAGGCATCCTACTTTCATCAAGCTTCTATATGGTACTCAACCAACAACTCTTCTAAGGTTTGATATAGAAGAATATATATCAAAATGATAAAGATTTTGAGTTATGCCATCTTCAATGTCTTCCTCATATGAACGTGTTGATTCGCATATTTTAGTGCGTGTTGCTAGTATTCGTTTTTTGTACATCATGATTAATGTGAATAATTCAAGTATGAGTCTGGAAGTCGATGTAATCGCAGAATTAGGATTCGGTCATTCATGTTGAAATGCTCAAGAATCTTGTTCCCTCATTTTTTCACGAGAGCAGCACTGGTTTTATATGGTGTTTGAACAAGTATACCGAAAAATATAAATGTAGAGCATTATAATTTTGAAATAGACATTATAAATCTATAAAATTGACAATATAACTTGGCGCACTAATAAGAATTTCTACCCTTTTCAAGTTCAGAAGAGGAAGTAAATTGTTATTAACTTGAGAAAGAATAGTATTATTTTGCAAGTATATAGTACTTCCTAATATCTTGGACGTAATAACTAGTTTAGGCTATACACAGTGATATCAATTTTTGTAACCCTCTATTTGATTAGGGGACTATGAGCGTATGTGCAAGATCTCTCTTTTTGCCCACAAAAATGGGATGCTTGGCTAGGCCTCTTATCGATCCTAACATCCGCAAAGAAGTGAGGGGTCAATTAGGATACTAGCGGTTGGCGAGGTTAATATCTCCCCGTTTTACTCCAGGATGAGAATTAGCTCTCGGAGTAATACATTCTAGAGAGGATATACTAAAAGGGTACAAGTGTGAAAAACTCTTAAAGATGTAAATTGAATTTACCTTGAGTAGAGTGCCTTTTTATAGGAAATTACATTGGAAACGTGGCGAAGTATCCTTGGATATGAATGAGACACTTGTAATAAGATCCCAAGTCTTATATGAACAAAATTGTGGAATACTATAGTTTCTCCTTTAAACGAATAGGGGAGGGACACTTCACAAGATTGGTGGCCATCGGATGAGCGCACATGGCAAAAATGTGAAGGATATGTCCTTAAACAAGTCTATCCTCTAGATGGTGTCAAGTTGAGCTTCGAGAGTTGACGTTTTGGAAGTAGTAGAATTTGAGAAGGATCAGAATTGACCCAAAATGTCGATACTAGATCCCGATTTATATGGGTATTGTTCGAGTATTAGACAAATAGGGCACTTAAGCGGTTGATTGCGAGTGACAGAAATGGGGTCACTAGGCTCACACATGATGCCAAGTGTGAGAGGGGACCCCCTCGCTTGATCGTGCAGTCAAGCACGAAAAGGTCCCCTCTCCTCTGACTTGACCATGTGGTTGGGCAAGAGAGAGGGGACCATCCTCACTCCACCGTGCGGTCGATACTAAAAATGAATGCATAATCTTATTTTATGTTTTAGATCATACATGTAATTGTACTAAAGTTTTAAATTATGAATAAATTAAATTGTATCACTTGTTCGATCGATCAAATAAATGCTAAAGATCATTGCATATTGAAAAATGCCAAAGGAATTAGCAATCAAGCTTTTTAAATGTACAATTGTGTCACAATAGCAACAATTTTCACATTTATCTTCTTACTCAAACTGTAGAAGGGGGAACCATGTCATGTTTTCTAATAACAAAACACTCATAAAATCTTATATCATTTCCCAAGTAGAATATTTTTGTTGTAGAACATTGGACATGGATATCAAAATGCAAAATTGAGCTATTTCATCAAAGTGAAACCACTTTTCTTAAGCTGGTCGTCTAAACGTTAGTTACCTCTCCTACTTTCTACCATATGCTAGTAGTGTACAGCTTCACCTATATTCACAAACAATTACAAACACTTCTTCACTGTTACTGGACCGTGGACTTTCAGAGAATGACAGCCGCCTTCTCCTAATGTGCAAAAGGAACAAGAAATACCCAGAGGCAGTATAATTTTGAGTTCAGACTTGAGATGGTGACTCCGGTTCAGAGCCACCAACGGATGAAAATGACATGGTATCTTCCTTGGGTATTGTAACAAAGTTAAGTGGCACTGTGGAAAGCCTTCTCGTTTCCTTGAAATACCCATCTTGTCTTCCAGAATAGGAACGGGGTGTTAGGAGTTCAGGAGTTGCATGCCCAACTGAGTTCTGACGAGGTGAGGGAGTCATAGATCCATTTCCACTCGTGTGATACCCATTCCTAAAGTTGTTGCTTCTTCTAGGACTTGGCTTAGAACCGTACACAGCTTCTTTCTCAGAAAGTAGCATATCTTGCCGTTTCTTTTGTTCCTGAGTAAAGATCAGTTAAATAATAGCAGAACAATTTGAGTGATATTGACGAATTTAATTATATAAATGCATGTAAGCTCCAAGCATTTTGACGTGATTCACTTGTAATGTGCAAATCAAAAGGTAATCTTTCAATCCTACTCTTCTTTTTCTTCTTTGATACTTCTTGTTTTTCTTTTATCTATATTTGCATACAAAACAAAACCTGAAACTGCAGAACATCCTTTCTTTGTACCTGAGTGTCATCAAAGTCATGAAAATAACTGAATTTACTCGTATGAATTGAATCAGAATTACCCGAGCACGCTTCCTCTCCTCTTCTTTCCGTTGTCTGGTTAGTTTGTAATCCTCCAAAATTGAAACCAAACGCACCTGTAGATAAAATTCAAAATGAAAGCACCTAGACCATAGCAATAGAATACGAAATTTTAAACTGCATCACAGAAATTCTAAAGAACTTACCCCATCATAAAGAAACAGATTCTTTTTCTCTTCCTCCCACGCCAATGTCTTGCTAATTAGATTATCAACCATACCTGAACATCAGTGTTTTAGCTCCAGAAATGTTACTAGTTTGCACAAGATAAGACAGCATTAAGACTACAAAAAACGTACCTGGAATATTATTTACCAAAATTCTAGCTCTTTCAGCACGTTTTAGGTTTATGTGTGCACCTCGGCCAGCACTATAACGGTTCTCATCCTGATAATCAGCAACCATAATCATATGATGACAAGGAAATACAACTCATGTTTAACAGCTATATATTCTGGGCTACCTGAAATTTATGAGTATATAAACTAATAACAGGTTGCTTGTTCCTACATTCATCATAGTGATAATAATAAACTACATTTTGAGATTACTTGAGTATAATCCTCTAGCCAATTTTCTTCATCACATGCAGCAAGCCAACGGTCTATCTTATCCATTATCTCTTTTCGGCTCCAAGCTTCATCTTTCGCTTTGTTCATTAGAATATCAATGTTGGCTAAGAGTTCACAAGGATCCACCACACCTGCAGAAGAGGAAAGTTTCATACTTGTTACCTTGTGAAAAATGTGCAGAGAGAGATTTTGACTCAAGAACAAGATTTCCAACCAGAATCAATTAACGCATTAGTTTTATCATCAGCCATGCTTGGATCAAGTTTAATATGGGTTCTATAGCATATATCCTCCAACTCCAACCTCTTCTTCATGACAAGTTCTTTCATCCTGTTAGCTGTTAATTTAGAGAGCCTCTCGACCTCTGCTGATACCTGTAGGAAGTAAATTAATATCACAGAATCTAGGTTATATTAGGTGAAGGGAGATGGTAGGTAGGGATACCAATACTTCCAAACCTGTTCAATAATCTCCATTGACAGAGAACCTGGTTCAACAACAGCGGATTCTGACAAACCAAGAATCAAAGTAATCATTAAGAACTTGGCTTTCTCTTCATTTGCCACATCCATCAAATTCCAGAGGTTAACCAGTAATCCAGCAACATCTTTCAGCTGCAGCAATTGTAGATTTAATGTGGAAATTTACATACAAGGCAATTTAGGACTATAAGAGAGAAATACCTTTTGAAATCGAAATGTTCTCTCTGTTTTCAACTTCAGGATAGCCTGATCAAGACCCTCTAACGTGGCATCACAGATATTTGTGGCCTGATCTAGGCTCGTTCCTTGCAAGCTAGGATGCACATCACTCAGAGTTTTGCCAAAATCTAAAGCTAGTACATTGCACAGAGAATGCAATTCATTCACAGACTCCAAAACTTTCTTGAGACGCTCAGACTGCAGATGATAGAAAATACATACAGTTGTTTCATAAGTAATAACATCAGCCTTGCCAATTACCAACCCTATAAGATAGAAGTTTAATAATAGAAGATTATTATATGTGATGTGTTACCAACCAACTAGCATATTGACAGAAGTTATGCTAAGCCAAACTGGAAATGTTGCATCATTCTTAATTAGATACCACTGCTCAATTCAAATGGCAGTTGGATTTACATTGCACACTACTCAATGGACAAATAAAGGATTACTCAGTTGATATGACAGAAGCCAAGAGTATCAGAAAACGTCTTGTGATTGACATGAAAATATGAAAATGTCAAAACAATTTCAAACTGAAATGGTATTTGTCGTGTATACTCAATATTTCTCTTTTTCTGTTGAACAGATTATTATTTGCAATAATAAGACTCCTGAAAGCAAGGATGAGATGGAAATGTTAACAATTGACCCTAGACTACGGGCCTACGAGAAGCACATAATACCCTGTGAACATCAAACAAGGGTACTCTGTTTAGCATTGGTCTCAGAGAAATACTTCTTTCATTGCAAGAAATAGGATTTTTTTTTTTTTTTTTNNTTTTTTTTTTTTTTTTTTAATTATTTGTCTAAACAGATTATTTTTAATCCAGTAGATCTTATTTATGTGCGTATTAGTGAATTGGGTGGTGGGAGCTATGTGGGGGTGATGCAATCAAGAAAGAGAATTTAGTTTTGAGAAAGCAAAAGACAACCTAGGTAAAATTAAAAAAGAAGCAGCATATGTTGCTTCATCATTAGATTTGCTCAAATACATGGTTACAGTGAAATTAATAGTAATAGATTAACATACACAAATCCTTAAAATTTGAAAGTGAAAAGTGCAGAGCTACATGAAAATAAGAGTAACATGCCATTAATTAAAGACAATCCATAAACAGAAAAATCAAGATTTCAGCAGAAAAAAATCAAGTACATGAACTTTAAATCAACAAAATAGTAGCGACGTACCTTTTCCTTTTGGAGAGCTCGAAGATTTGAGTGATATTCCGTGAGCTTTCTGCGTGATAAGTCTTTTTCTTCCAGAGTCAAGGAATTTACAGCACTGGAAATGTGGCCATATTCAGAAATCTCGCCAGTTATTTTCTCAATTTGTGACTTTATATCTGCAAATTGCTTCATTCGTTCATCTTTCTTGAGTTTAAAGTCCTCAACTGTATGTGTGACTGAGGCCAGTTGCTCTTTCAGAGATTTTCCTTTCCTGTCTGAGTGTATCTGTTAAGTGCATTGTTAAGTTCAGTTAATGGCAATAATAATTATTAATGCAAAAGACAAGAGAAGTACGACAATCATTGTTTCTTTAGACGATCAAATAAGCACTAAAAACCTCAAAACCATCGAGCAAAAGATGGTCATGAAATATGCAATATTAGATACAAAACTTCTCTCTTAATTAGCAGATATAGAAGCATTTAAGCAATGCACAAAGAAATGATAATGAGAAATCATTAAAAGATGTAGACTCATTTATACAGACTGTTTTAGTTCTAAAGACGCTTCAATACCGGTGAATTAATATTGAATTCTCCCAGAGCAGCCATAAGCATTGCAATCTCAGCTTCCTTTGCGGCTATAGATTGATGAAGGCAAGCCTTGACATTGGCAGCCTCATCAACTTTTCTTCTGTAAATTTCGAAGCACTCTTTCTCGAGCTCCGACAACATGCAATCTTTGTCAGCTTCAGTCTCACCAATTTCAGTCCATATTTGCTGCTTATAAGAATAGCTATGTCAGAAAACACGTCTTATCATGCCACGAGCAATAGCTCGACCTCCAATCACTAAAACTCAAAGTTTTGTTAATAGTCAATTTTTTAAAAGAATATTTAGTCATTTTTAACCAACCGAATTAGAGAAACACGACCATTAATCATTTAAGAGAAAAATAGATGACTTCAAAATATTCAGCACAGAAAACTCAAAAGTTAATCTGAAAGTCAATAATAGAGCTAAACTTTAAGCCCAACAAATGTTTCACAACACAGCTTTCATCTCAATTTCTTTGAGATCCCAAAAGAAATTATTAGAAAGAGGGTCTAAGTCAAGAACAGAATACATGAAGCCAACAGTTTAAAAAAAGGCAAGGCACAACTTTTAAATTTACTAAAACCCAGCCCTTGTCTAGCCAAGACAAGTTGTACAATTCAAACCATTAGCCAAAAGAACAACGAAAAAACTTGAATTTAGCAATCGAAAACCCTAAATCCTATCCAAACCCCATAAAAATAAGACAACAAAATCCAAGAAAAACTTAAAAATTTACGAAACTCCAAAAGAAAAATGAAAAAGGCTCCATTTTATCGAACAAGCAGGCTTTAATCAACACGAAACATGTAAGAAACTGAGAGAAGGGGGCTAAACCTCAAGTTCTCTGAGCAAAGAAACGCAACTATTGCTAGTAAAATCACTGCTACTTGGCCTCCCAAACGCCAGCATTATTATTTCTACTGATTACACAAAACAACCAACAAAATCCCCCCCGAAAATGCAAAGGCTTTTGAACTTCGCTCTATACTTGTGTGTAAACAAAATCAAGAAAAACTTCCATAGCTTTTAAGAAAGGGATTATGGGTATTTCTTGTCTCTGTGTAGAATATAATGATTGTTTAACAGCACCAGCAGCATTCAAATCCTCTCTCTTTGTAGATTTTGTTTTTATCATCAACAAAGAATGGGCCAAGAAAATTTCGATGCATTACAGAAAAGGGCCAAGGATAACAACCCAATTATGTAATGTACCCTTTCCTAAAAGGTTGATTGAAAGTTTACTAATTTGGGGTGCGGGCATTAATGCACTAATATTATCTTGAGGATGTACTTTGGTTTGTTTTCCTAATGCTATTGATTGGTTTCAGTTTCAGTATCAAATCCTATTACCTAGGACCTACTTTCACTAGTTAATGCAAAACCAATTTTAACATCACTTATATTTTCTTCAACTTTAGAATTACACGATCAGTTTCAATCTCAATTTTATAACATTTAGGCGGGGACCATTTGCACTATTAAATATATGAATTTAATTTAAAGTAGTTAGGGCTCAATTATGCCCTGATCATTATCGAGAAAAAAACAATATTTTGAATAATGATTTATTGAAGAATGCGTGGTTAAAAAGTAGACTTTTTTTTTTTTGAATTTTCGTACAAAATATTTTATTGTGTGAATGTATGATGGAAAATGAGTATGAGAATTAAAAAAATTAGTTCAAAAAAGACAAACAACGACTATACCCTTGTTTGAGCCACGTTTTATAAAAAAAAAAAAAAAA
>CAIGRL010199956.1:0-14517 GCA_903798325.1 Fraxinus xanthoxyloides | reverse complement strand
CACGTAGATGAAATGATATAAGATTGTGCAAAGTAAGATGTTAAGTAAAAATGTTAGACAATGCAAACGATGTGACATAGAGACTCGATCCAGTACAGTGATATACGTCCCCCGTTATCAAGTTCTCCGACACAAGCAAGGCCTTGTTCACTATGTTAATTGACTTATGGTGCATCCAACCATTTACAACGCTTTCGGTGATTTACAATCAAGGAGCATCGATCCTTTTAGAAATCCGAGCTTTAAGGGACCTCAACATAACCCACGAATCAAAATAAATTTACAAGTGAGATATTTTCTTCTTATTGAATGATGAATTCAAAGTTAATAATAAGAAGAGAAGATGCAAACATTTCAATAGATGACAATAATTATAGCTCAAAGTGTTGGATTGAAAAACTTTTTAAAGAACTAAAGATTTTCACAAAGTTAAATTACTCAAAAGTTTTTCAAGATTTAAATGTTTTTGATATTCTTAAGGATAGAGAATGAGGTAATTGTGATCAATAAAAGCATCTCTTTAAAACTCAAGAAAAGTTATTTCAAATGACAAGTGAATGAGGTATTTATAGCATTTAAACCGGCCAAAACTCTGTCTATTCGAACAAGCCATCTGGATGTCCGAATCATGTAATCAACTAGCCGTTTGAAGATGTCAGATCAGTAAAAAAAGTAATAGTTAGGGGTCATCCGGACGTCCGGATGGAAATTTTGCCCCTGGACGTTTCTTGCGTAATTTTTTTGTTTGATGTATTTTCTTGAAATACTTTTTCACGTATTATTTTCAAGGTAAGTGACTCAATAAAGATTTTATGCAATCATTTGATTTTGAAAATAATTTTTCTTATGCATAAAAATCTACTTTGAGTTCTTAGTGATCATTTGTCAAGTGTTAAAGCATTTTACCTTTACGTGAATGTGAAACATCTAAGTACAATGTTTTGAACATCTTGACGTGCATTGCTTGATCGTTCATCGACTTTTGTCTCGATTCTTGCTGAGGCTACTTTTTGCAGGTTTTCAATATTGTTCTTTATATCATCGATTTGCAAATTCGTTTCCATGTCGATTTTCATAGGCNGACACTTTCTTACGTGATTTTTCATTTGATGCAATTTTTTGAAATATTTTCTCACGTATAATTATCAAAGTAGGTGACTTGATAAAAATTTATGCAATCGTTTGATTTTGAAAATAATTTTTCTTATGCATAAAAATCTACTTTGAGTTCTTAGTGATCATTTGTCAAGTGTTAAAGCATTTTACCTTTACGTGAATGTGAAACATCTAAGTACAATGTTTTGAACATCTTGACGTGCATTGCTTGATCGTTCATCGACTTTTGTCTCGATTCTTGCTGAGGCTACTTTTTGCAGGTTTTCAATATTGTTCTTTATATCATCGATTTGCAAATTCGTTTCCATGTCGATTTTCATAGGCAAATTACTTGACCTTGAACTTTGTGTCATTGACTTTATGCAAAAATCACTAAAGTTGTTAGAGATAAAAATAAATTGTTTGTGATAATCAAAACGAGATGTCAATCATATGTCAACATATCTATTTTAACTTGATCTCCCCTTCCTACCCTCGACCCTCTTAGGAAGCTTCGAGGAGATCGTTGATGAGGTTTTTCAACATAAAATCCCTTTTGATAATTTCTTTGACTTCAAGATAGGCATCTTAGTCGACCTTCTTTATCAACTCCAAGACTTTGTTGACTTGTTCCTCAATATTGTCTATAAGAACTTGAAAAATGCTCAATTGAGCCCCTAGTTTTTGTACCCACGCTTTAGACTCCTCCTTATATTCTTCAATGGTCTCTTGTTGGTCTACATTTGTATATCCATTGGATCAACTAATGGGGTCTGAGAGGAAAGTGAAGTGAATTTTCAGATTTTTGGGATGAAGGATGGTTCCTGGCGAGGGACCTGCGATGTGGGGAGGGAGAAATTTTTGAGAGATTTTCCATCTTTTGTTGTTGGCATCTATAATTCGGATTCTTAAATGGTCCTTTTATTTCAAAAATGTAGGCAAATCAAAGTAACAAAAGTCAATCTATAATTATTCAAGGGTAGTGCAATCTTCAAAATCATCTTCTCATTTCTTTTATTAATATAACTAGCTCCTCCTATCCTCACCTTTAGTCAATAGTGGATATTCTCACTTTTTTTTTTCTTTTTTTTTTGAGTATTTGACATTTTAAAGTGTTTTTCTCAATTTTTTTGAGTTTTTATTACTTTATTAAATTGATTTCAAGATTTTGTTGATTGACGTTTCGTCACTTTTTTCAATTGAACTCACTTTTTTTAGTTTTTGTTACATTTTTTTTTTATTGTTTGTCAATTTTTTTCTATCACTTTTTGAAATTTTGCACATTTTGGTGGTAGAGGAGTGATGGACTTGCATAAAATGATTTATTTTAAGGTTTTGATTAATATCATTTTTGAATAATATTTGTCAATTTTTTTATTTTTTATTTTCTATCACTTTTTTGAATTTTCTACTACATTTTGGTGGTGGTGTTGTGGTGGAAGAGTGGTTGGATTTGCATAAATGATATATTTTATGATTTTGATGGATATTTTGTCACTTTTTCTAATATTTGGTAGTTTCATTTTTTTCTTAATTTTTGTCACTTTTTTTAGTGTGTCATTTTTTTTTAACTTCTATCATATTTTGGTGGTGGTGAATGTGGAATGGTGGTGGAGAAATGGTTAAATTTGTATAAAATAATATATTTTAAAGTTTTAATTGATGTTTTGTCTCTTCTTTTAAATTTACATCACTTCTTTGAATTTTTGTCATTTTTTTGAGTGTATTGTCACTTTTTTGAATAGAGTTCATCAATTCTTTTTTTAACTTTCTGTCAATTTTTTAAATTTTTATCACATTTTTTATCGTGAAAATACATAGTTCAACCCTAACAACACCTATAGGGAGGATGAATATGTGATTATGCAGAATTAAAATTATTTAACAATTAAATATGAACAAATCACTACTTAATTATTTTCTAGATATATCATGTCAAGTAGATAAAAAAAAATATACAGTTAAAGCAAAAATATCTACTCCCCCTTTTTTGTCACAAAATGACAAGAGGTAACCTAAAAACTGAGCAGCATTATCAGAATCAGTCCTCTCCTATGAAGCTGTACCATCATCCCAGTGACCATGAATCCAATGAAGCCCTTGTTGAATATATCGGACAGCACTACGAAGTGTAGTAAACTCGGTAGTGTGTCGATCAATGTAGCCAAACTAAAGAGTCCTCCGAAAGAGTATCAGGCGTCAAATAATGAAATAAGGGGTGGAGGACTCTGGGAATATAAGCTACGCTAGACACAGTATCGGGAGAGATTTTAGTCGTCTTACCCTCAAGGAATACTCTAAAAGATGAGTCGCTAACGTCATAAATGCTAGCATAGAATTCGTGAATAAAAAGACTTGGTGGAGGCACTAACTCGACCAACAAAGGTTCCTAACCCCGAGAAGCGATAATGGCAGCGAGATTGGGCGACAGATCAGACATAATGACCTAGTGTTCAAACAAAACAGGTCTCAATGAAAACTGTAATCCAGAAGTGTCTTAGGCAATAGTAGAAATGAACTTAGACCTACTGTAAGAGGTGGAGGTACCAGGTGTCGTAGCAGCATCTCTTAGACGAGCCTGAAACGTGTAAAACAAATATATCAAAACCTCTATATGATATGCAAGATATGCATGAGACACATGGAGCACACAAAACGAGGCAAAAGTGCATATGCAACGTACCTGTGAATGAATGCACAAAAGAATGTCGTGATACCTAGAGGTAGGTGACATGAGGACATGATGTATGCCATACCGCAGTGACGTGATATCACCTCGCGGTGCTAACACCAAACAACGACCAAACTAAGATACCAGTGATCATGTGTGCCCATGTGCATAACGGAGAACAAACTTCACACTTCCAACCTATAACTCATCAATCCAAAACATACAACTAAACTACTAATCTCAATGTGATCAAATGTGGGTACAATGCAACTAACGCAATCATCAATCCAACCAAACACACTCCAAAATTGGACCAAAAATACCAAAAACATACGTCGAAAAATTTCAAAGGAAGCACACATGTTCACGAAAATATTTGTTTGTTTTAAAATCACCATAAATGTATGGTTCGTTAATAAGTAGTAAAATGGATTTTGAGTCCAAGTATCATTTCCATAGGGATTGATTTAGTTTTAATTCTAATTATTGTGCCCTTAACCGAAACAATTGAAATTTATGATATTCTTTTCTATAAATGAAGTAATCTACGTATAAAAGCAATATTTAAATTGATTAAAATTAATGCAAGATTAAAATTTAAATGCAAATGTTGTGAAAATATGATGAAGAAAAATGTACTAGGATTTAGAATCCCTTTATTTAATCATCTTTAACTCGAGCTTTATAATGTAACAACACAATTTAATTATGAAGATCAATATTCCTAATTTGTTTAACAATATCTCGAGAGTAGAATTAGACTTATTTTTACATGCGACACAATTATATTTCTATGATGAATGCAAACATATACATATGCATTAATAAATTTTTGAATACTTAAATATCACATAAAGCATAGCGATATACTTCTATCCCTATCGGACTCTACGACAATTGACACTATGTCTAATTTATCTTCCATCTCTCGAGGGTAAAACAAGCCACAATATTCATACATTTATTGATCAAGTAATTGTAGAAAAAATTAAATCCATGTCAATCATTCGATAATTGAAAAATGTGCCTTGAATGTCAAAAATAAAATCAAGAGTCAAAGATTCATAATACAAGTTTCATCGTAAATCCTAGCACAACTAAATCTAGTATAGCATGATGGGAATAATAAAATAAGAAAAACGATGAAGGAACGATATTACCAATTGAATTCTTGACTTTAATCTTTGCTTCGTGGTGTTATTCTTGGTATTTTTGCCTCTTTTCCTCTCTCAAAACCTTGATGAACAGTCTTTCCCACGTTTTAGACGGCTTTATGGTTTAAATACGCATCCCAAGATTTGTTTCATTAGGTATTTGACTCGAGAAAGGAAACCAGGTCGAAAAATAACCATGCGACCGCATGGTTCATCCAAATGAGGCATCATGGGTCCCTGCATGGTCATATACGATCGTATGGAAGTTCTACCATGCGGCTGCATAGTTATACATTTTTTCCATCGGACAACTTTCAATTTTTTTGCCATATCTTTCTCTTCCGATATTTGATTGAGGTGATTCAAAATGATTTGAAAAGCTTACTCAAAGGGTTACAAATATTTTAAAAATATAAATTTTCAAATTCCAAAGTCTTCTATGCCAAAAATAGGTTTCAAACTAAGACTGAAAATTCGAAGCATTACTTTTTCGGCGGATGTTGATATGTGATAGTATTTCGACTATATTTCATCCATTTGACTTCTTTTCTCATCAAATTGGTGTCCAAAACTCTCAAGTCTTCATCTTGAAAACGACACAACTTCTCAGTATTTGTACTTGAGTTCTCAAACTTTGATTTTGCTTTATTTTAGTCATTTTCGTTTATTTTTACCACGTTCATCGTTTTTAGCCTACAAAGCACAAGTTACACAGAATTAAGCCATATTCACATATTTATTGATAATTATCTATGTTTGAGAACCAAAAATAAATGTGTAAAACGCACTTATCAACACACATCTCCACAACATTAGAACTCTATTCAACTACTTCCAATCAACAACCATCCCCAATCTTCCAACAAAATTCAAAAGACTGACAAATGCAAAAGTAATGAAGAACAAATAACAAATTCGCTGGAAAAAATCCAAAAGCTAAAAACTTGTTGCAAAATAGTGCAATAAGTGATGACAATTTATGAGAATAGCCATGTAGTGCAAAGCCAAAACTTGAAGTAAGAACGACCAAAAATTGGAAAACCCCAAAATAATTTGCAAAAATGGAAAGAAGTAGGATTTAAGAGGTTTACCTTAGAAAATTTGTTGACTCAATGAAATTGATTAAAGTGTTGGGAAAGCAATAATTTTATGTGGGTGATCAATTTTTGAGAGATATCAAGAGAATACTGGGAAAAATGCGTAAAATTTTGAAAAAAAAATTAAAATTCAAAAATATTGCATGTCGCTCGAACGAAGGTCGAGCGATAAGCAAGCAAGACAGCTTATGCTTCTGTCACTCGAACGTGACTCAGCGATAAGTCAACGAAAAAATGATTGACAAAAATAGCATCGAATTTTTGAAAATTAAGAAAAATAGCACTTCTTTATTTTAAATTAACATAAACGAAGCCCTTGACAACTAAATGAACTCAAAAATGCATGTGCCCCCAATTAAAGCATTATTAATAAAACTTTCCCACGTACTCAATCGAGTTCAAAAATGGAGTAAAGTGTATACGAGACCCACGCGTGTAAAGTGCCACTATTTTTCTAGTGAATATGACTCCAAATTTTAAATTTGTGAGAAATGACATGTGATTATCACTATTAAATAAGTATTTTCCTTGCTGATGAAAGTCAAACCTAAAAGAATTTTAGGACCTGAAAACGAGCTCAATTACATAAATAAATATTTCTCCCCTAAGTTTGAGCATATATTTTTTTCACAACCTTAAATGTGGAAGCTTATAATTAGTTTTACATCTTAAATGCAGGCTCTTCTCCATTAAGCTACTTTAACTCAAGTCAGTAGACCTTAGACACCAGGTTATGAGAAATCCTTCAAACTTAATTGCTCGAGTTAAATAGGCTTCGAAGAAGAACCAAGTAATGAAAAAGACAATAGAGAACGAATGAATACATACTTGGTCACAAATGCTGGGTTTAAGAGCACCATGAAATGTCTAGAGCCCAAATTTTTTTTTTTTAAATCAATACGCAAATAAAATGAAAACACAAAACAAAATAATAATAAAAAGAAACAAATAAGTGTGATACATGCAAGAAGGAATGGATTTAATGAACTGCACATGCATGTACCTAAGAAACTAATAGGCGAAATATGGATGATCTTACCTTTAAGAGCATAATCAATCTCGTGACCTTCCAAGTCGCTCTTTTTAATCCAAAACTTTTAGAAATAGAAGTAATTCTAGTTAACCGAGTTATCATCTCAGTTAAATGATTAACCTGATTAGTGAGAAAGTTAACATTGCTAGTGAAATCCTGACTTTTACCTCTAGTGACAAGTTTACGACATCTAGGTCTTGTGTGTCTCAGTGCGCCACAAATGGTGACGGGTGAGAATGAACCTAGGTTCAGATCTGCTCGGAAGTTGTTGTCTATATGTAAGATGATTGACCCTACGTTGTCTAGTAGGTTCCAATCCTAAGATATTTTTGACCTTTAATTCAAGATGACCAATATTACGAGCTTTGTTAGTGGTTGGGACGAACATGGTATTGGATGTACTAGCAGTAGTATTACCATTTTGAACATAATTCAGATCATGTCTGTTTCCAAAAAATTTGTTTATCCTCAACAGATTATCAAGTTTCTGCAAACCACTAATAAATGATTGGAGTTGAGTGTTAGATTTTTCAAGATCACTTAAGGATTTAATTTTTGCTTCTAAGTTCTCATTAACAAGTTTCGACTCACTCAAATTTTTTGTAGAGTCCTGAAAGTCACATATGTGTTTTTCTTTCTCTCTTTCAAGATTAACCCTTATTAATACAGCTTTATTGATTTTTTTAATCTTAAGACTTACCTCAAATAGTTCACGATAAGATTCGTGAATATCAGGTTCATCCTTAAACTCTTCCTCAAATTTCTTATTCCGTTCATCACTTTCAACCTTAACAGATTCAATCATAGCTATTGATGTGAAGGCCATCAAATTTTATTCATCCTTACCACCAAATGTATCAGTACGAGTACTCGAATCTTATTCATGATCAATCAAGGTCACTACTAATGCCTTACTTCTTTCTTTATTCAAACTCTTTTTCAGATTAGGACATTCATTCCTATAGTAATCGTAACCTTAACACTCATGACATCTAATAGATTGAGTTTTCTTAATGGGGGTCCTAGATTTATTTTTCTCACGTCTGTCTTTCGAGAATATTAGGGACTTCATTTTTTCGTTCTTGAGGCTTTCTCCTATTCCTCATCACATTCTGAAATTTCTTTAACGAAATAAGCTATTTTGTCGTCCTTAAACATTTCAGCATTAGCAGATTCATTCTCTTCTCTAACAGTATTCATGACTATGGATTTAATATTTTTTGGTTGAGAAACGATGAGTTCATAGGTTTGAACGGATCCTACGAGTTCTTCAATTTTACTACATATGAATCATTACTTTCTTCAATCGTAGTGACTTTAGGTTAAAGCTTACAAGTAGGGATTTAAGGACTTTTCTAACAATTTTGGACTCAGGGATCTTTTTACCTAGGTTGAAACCCAAATTAACTACATCATTCGGTTTTGCATAGAATTCATCGAACAATTCATCATCCTTTATTATAATTTCTTCAAACCTAGAGGTGTTAATCTGCAGCTTAGAATTTTTAACCGTTTTAGTTCCCTCGTGTGAGGTTTCTAAGATATCCCAAACTTTTTTAGCAGTCTCACACGTCGAAACTCTCCTAAACTCTTCAGGAGACACGACCATGAACAGGGCATGAATGACATTACTGTTCCAGTTACACTCAACTAAGTCATCTTTAGTCCAGAGTGAAATCTCAATGGGTGTAACTACACTAGTAACAGTAATTGGAGTCCACTCAATTTGAACGCTAATCTAAATACGTTCATTCAAAATTTTAAGAAAAGCTCTCATTTGAACTTTCCAATAAACATAATTGCTTCCGTCGAAAAAAGGGAGGCACAGACAATAATTGGCTCATCTAGAATTAATAAAGGGTTATGAATTGAAATAAGGTACTGATATCAATTGAAAATATGTAGTTCGACCCTAACAATGCCTAGAGGGGGTGAATATGTGATTATGCAGAATTAAAATTACTGATAAGAGCAATTTGTGCACTAATTTGGATCAAATTACTAAACTTTAATGTCGTCAAATTATTAATTTTTACTTAATTTGGGTTAATTTTCTTTTGTTTTAGTTATGGACTCGTTCGAAGCTATTGAAGAATAAAGAATGCCGAAATTGAATAAAATCTACAACTTTGGGATTAAAGTCTACACTGTACAAATTAAAGGACTAAGTTGCATTAAGTATACAGATAGACATGGACTTTCAATTGGATTAGCAATTCAATTGTCACTCGAAATTTTAATTAGACTAGAACTCAAAGGTGGAGATAATATATTATATACACATGCATTACAAAAAAGAGGAAGGGAACGAATTCATGTACAGAAGAAATAAAAAAGAAGATGGGCGGACACGCACAGAAAGAAGAAAAACTGCTGGAAAGAAAAAGAAGAGAGAGAGAGAGAGATGAAGAAGAAGAAAGAGAAAGAGAAAGAAAGAAAAGAAGAAGAGAAAAGTCAAAGCAAGAAAAAAACAACGCAGAGAAAGAAAGAAGAAAGACGAAAGGAAAGTGAAGGAAAAGAAAAGAAATTGCAAATATCAGAAATTTTCATGTTTCGTCAATTTTTGGTGATATCTTTCCACTTTTTCTTATTTTTATTCTTCCAGTATGATTAATTAATTTTTCTATTAGGGAAAACAATTTAATAGACTTGTAATCTTTTATTTTTATATTCAAGATTTATGTAATTTATTTATTTATGTGTTAGTTTTATTATGAGTTTAATACATTAAATTAGTTGATCAATAATTTGATAATTATGTGAGTTTCTTACGAATCGAGAGGTGAGTTTGAGATTTAGACCTTTTAATAAAATTCGGTAAATTAGTATAATGTGTAGAGATACATATACTAATTATTGCGATCATAATATAAATTATTAGAACCAGTGTTTCGTTTAATGAAAGTTGATTGACATAGAAATATGAAATTAAATTAGTTAAATATACTCAATGAGAACTCGAAATGGGTAAATTGAATACAATAGAAGAATTCGATCGAACACTAGATTATGTTATGAATCTTGAATTAAGAATAAATGTGATTAATAGATGAAATTGTTTTGCCCTAATAATTATCACATATCTGTTTCTCCACTTATCTATTGTTTGTAACATTTTTTATCTTTTCCATTAGTTAAAAAAGTAGTTAGTCAAAATCATCATAATTATTTACTTGCTTTTGTCAAATAAGAATTAGAAAAAGTAAATTAAGACATAAAGTATAGTTCTCGTGGGAAAGATAATTCGGACTTAAAGGTCCATTATATTACTTGTTATGATATCGTACACTTGCTATATAAAAAATGCAACAATTACTTAACAATTAAATATCAACAATTCACTACTTAATTATTTTCTAGATGGTTAATCATGCAATTCAATTATTCTTATGTTGAAATACCGCAGTTATGTTAAAAATAAATAAACACAAGAATTGATCACAGAGAAACCCAATTGGGTGAGAACTCCGGACACTTTGTCAGTCAACAATCCACTATAAACGATTTTTAATTTATAGTCTACCGATTAGACGATGACACATACTATTTGACATCCTAACTGCAATTCCAATAGCTCTTCTGGATTCTGTGATCTTGCACCAACTCCCAACTACAATTTCCAAAAGCTGTCATTGATTGAGCTCTCCTGTACCAACTCATAGCTTTGTTGAATCATTTATCTCCCGTGGATACATGAAGAACTCCACGTTCTTCAACGATTGGAATTCCAGTCACTTTTCCTTGATCTTCAGAAACTCTTACAGATATGAATGAAATAACAGTTTGGTATTTGGATTGTGAAATTGATATTTTTCTCACCACCATGAACTATTCACTATGAATAGTGAATGTTGAAATTTCAAAAGATGAAAAGAATATGAAAACTAAGCGTTTGCTCAATGATCAACCTTCGAAATCACATTCTGTGGCGTTTGAAAATTTATATGTAGGTTAGAGAATGAATGAGTTAGACAAAAAACCTTTAAAAAATGAATTAAAAAATTTCTCGAATAACACTGTCGCTCGAGCTAAGGTGAGGTTGGCGATAGACGGGTGATGAAGATTCTGTTTCTAACTCTTGAGCCAAACCTTGATGACAGTCTACCGAAAATTCGCGCCATTTTTCTTTCTTTCCCATTCTCAAATCCTAGACCTAAAATATCACAACTTTCACTAATTGCACAATACTCCTTGACTTTTTACTACATAACAACTTTAGTCCCTTATTGTTCACAAAGTTGTCAATTACATTAAATAACTAACATATCGTTTGTTACATTTTTTTAAATAAAAAAATGACACTCAACTTTTAAAAGTGACATTATGTCACTTTTTTTTTAATAAAATAGTGATACTTAACTTTATACAATACTTTTTACTTTTGAAAAACTTTTCATATGATTTTTCAAAAGAATATAAAATCCTCACCCGTTAATAACTTTTAATGACACTTATTATCTTAATTCTTAATGATGATTTTTAAGTTAGTTCATTAATGGGCCACATTAATAGGCCAAAACCAAAAATCTTTCATGATTTTAGCATTATTTACAAAATTCACCTTTCGGAAAATTCATCATCAAACTCAGTAAGGAAATTCCAAACCCTAGTTTTGTTCTGGGCTGATTTTCCATAACAATCTATTGGTCAGGAGTTTCCGCTTTATAGTCTGTGGTGTTCTTTTACATCTCCCACACTCTTTGATTACGTTCAATTTCCGGATAAAAAAGGATATAAATCCTAGTAGTTACTTGTGTCATGCGCTCAATATCAGCATCAAAAACCTTTTTTTGTTGATTTTTACTAGTGTTCGTCACAAGTAATATAATTATAAATCAAGTATAACTATCCTACAAGAACCGTTCTTTAAAGGACCAAAATTAAAAATACTAGCTTTGATTGAACTATTGATTTGAGAAATGAGAATTTTATCTAATTAAACTAATGATTAAATTAATTAATTCACATAGTGTGTTTGGACAATTTTTATTTGAAAAAAAAAATCCAATTTGATTAATAAAAGTGTTAGGATTCACAATTTCAGCAAAGTTATCCCCTTTAATTCCGAAGTGTGTATTATAGGGAATTCACTAATTCCAAGATCAATTTCAAAGTTTGTATTCGGTGAAATTCACTAATTTAATCAATTTGTTTACCTCGAGTTTAAATCAAACATATCTAGTTAAGTCAACTCACTATATCTCTACCTGAATTTAGATAAACCTTATCTAAACTTATCACATAAGATCTCAATTAAGGATCACAACAATAGTAAAACCATATATCTACCAATTTGTCTCATTTACTACACGATCTAAATTAATAACTCCTCAATTTGTTACAATGTACAAATCATAAATTAATTGATCAAGTAATCCAAGCATTAAAAAATAAAGTAATATCAATAAATTAATCATAAATTAATATATGTTACGAGGTCTCCCTTTTGATGTTGAGAATCTTGGGGAGTCTTGAAAATACCAAAAAATAGATAGGAAAAAAATACCTCTAAGCCATCGAAATTAGGTTTCCAAGTTAGAAGTTTCTTAATAGGTCCTTGATCTCAAACGAGCATAAATTTTGATCCACAATTTCGAATTGCAATCCCTTTTTTACATAGAATATCTAATTCAATTATCTTTTCAATAATATACTATTTTTTGCTGTGGAGATCTTTGTACCAAATTTCATGCTAAGCACTGCATTCTACTTCTTCGCCTTGCAATGTTGATACATTCTTCACGTCTTCATTACTACTTCCAACAACATTTGTTTATCTGAACTTCTTCTTCAATAATTTAGCCACCTTTCTTCATTTCAAAGTTGCGATACTCGAATATTCCATCTTTTGGTCCTTTTAATGCCAAGCTTCCTTCATTTTGAAACAATTATGTCCTTTCATCAAATGATCTGCAATCATCAATCCCGTCTTGATGTGCTCAATGGCCACCTTGCAAGATTTCACATGCTCTCTATTGGCTAAGTCCTTTATGTCAATGTGCTTACTACGACTTCCGCTCTGAAATCAAAAGTTAAATTTCATAAATATGAATATTAAGCGAAAGCAGAAATTCATACCTCCAACCATAACTTTCCCATTCGGAAGCCCTTACATATATGATGGAAAGCTGTAAATTCAAGACAATTTATCTAGTCCATTCAAGACATAAATCCATGCATAGTTGAAAAATTACACTCATTTATTCCCTTCAAAGAAGATATATACACGTTGGAGTTTTATAGGTTTCCTAAACCATGTATCGACAAAAACTTAAATGAGTTATCTTACTTCCTAATGACATTATAATAAGTTAGTTCTTTGATGGCCACATTAATAAATTGATAAATACTATAAGTCTAAAGAAGAATATTCACCACGAACTCTATCAATAGAAATTGTTGATCACCTTTTTTTGCAACGGTTATGTGGACAACATAAGTCGGGTCCCTTCGCGTTACCTGAAAAAAACTCCAACACATTTTGACCCGAGATTCGGATGGAAAAACATGACATTTATGGACGTGGGAGATGCTCTATGACACGAGACAAACATATTCAAACACTGACAATATGATCAAAGACGATTGTATATTTAACAAACAATCACAAAGAATTCAACTAAAGTGAAAATAATCTAAACTCAAGCCAATAAATATGAAATAAGTAAAATAGTAGATATAGTATGATTTGAAGTATAAAACGTTGCATATTTATAGTTCTGAATGAGAAGTGGTAGTGGTTGGATAAGAACCACTTGATCTCATCTATCAAGTCGAAGCCTCACATCACTCAGTTTGCCGTACATTTAATACATTGACAAGGGGTCAACCAACCTACATCTTAAGTTGACAACCCTAACCTTCATTATTACAAACGTTACATAAATTACTCCTAAATATTGCTTTTAGATCCTTTAAAAGATTGCAAAAGCTTCAACCAAAGGGAGTTTCAGATTGGAGTGAGAGCTTCAGCCAAATGGAGCTTCGAATTGAATGTCTTCAGTATGAAGAGCTTTGTGACAAAAAGCTTCGGGCTTCTTCTTTGACTCCTTTAATTTAATCAATTGGTGCTTTCATTGACTTTGTCAGCTTTGATTTGTATTTTCATGTGAACTATGAAGAGGTCTTCATTTGGAGCCTCGGTGACGAGACGTAACAAAAATAGTTATTTTTCATGTCATCCGAGACACTTTCTTGAGCATACTTCCACTAGGACTGACATAACTAATTAATCATAACACAATTTTTGGATTATGTGTTATGCTAAAATTGACTAGGCTTTTTAACTTATTAAATAAGTTGGACTATAGCTTAACACAAATCTAGGATGCCCAATTGATTTTATGTAATCATAAATGAATATAGGGAGGTGCTAGTGGTATATTATGGATACCATAATGGTATCCATAATGTCCACATGGCGGCCCCCTATTGGGCATGTGGGCATTATGGATACCATTATGGTAT
>CAIGRL010199920.1:0-13490 GCA_903798325.1 Fraxinus xanthoxyloides | reverse complement strand
TTTTTTTTTTTTTTTTCCCCCTAATTTTGGACTCAATCACATCAGGTTGACCTGTTAAACTTCTATTCTTACTCTGCAGTGAACCCTTTCCTACTGCAGTTTGATATGGTGGTTTACAGTTGGTTTATTGACAATCTAGAATTCTTAATATGATGATGTAATAGTTTTTTTTTTTTTGTCTTCAGATTCCCAGATTTCAAATAATGATACCAACTTGAGGTAGATGATAGATAAATCTTTTTAAGAGAAGACCAATTCCATTCATTTATTTCCTCATCAATTCTTTGTTAAGTTTCCCTGAAAATTACTCTTTATAATGGGTGCCGCACTGCTTAAAATTTGTCAAGTTCTAATGTGAGTAAAACTTTCAAGGCATGCAGTATTTATGCTCTTTGAATATTTAATGATTCGTTTTTAAATGCAGGTCGATCGCCTTGTTGGGAAAAAACATCTCTTCAAACGCAGCATTATTTTGGTAAAAGCTTGGTGCTACTATGAGAGCCGTATTCTTGGCGCACACCATGGTTTATTATCTACTTATGCTTTGGAAACACTTGTCCTATATATATTCCATCTATTTTATTCATCCTTGAATGGTCCTCTAGAGGTAATTACCTTGACTATGCGATATTGACTATGTTTGTATACATAATATGCATTTATGAAGTTCAATTTATTAAAATTATGTGCATTTCTAGGTACTCTATAAATTTTTGGAATATTTTAGCCAATTTGATTGGGAGAACTACTGCATAAGCTTGAAAGGGCCAGTTTGCATATCATTACTTCCTGATATAGTGGGTAAGTTATGCACTTGATTATTTAGAAATGGTTTCGCTTAATCAAGAGCATCTCTCTCTCTCTGTAACGACCCAGATATTTATATCCAAGCCGTTAGCTTACATACTGTCGGCTTTGGGTAGGCATATACCCACTTATCCCTTCACGACTTTCTATCACGTTCCAAAGATTTGAACTCAAGACCTCTTTTGTAACGACTCGAGTTTCTATACTCAAGCTGTTAACTTACGTATTGTCCGCTTTGGGTGAGCCTATGTCCACTTATCCCCTCACGACTTTCTATTGCGTCCCTCAGGATTCGAACTCAAGACCTCTAGTTAATGAGAGACTTAAGTTGAATTCCGGTACCAATTAGACAATTTGAACTCGAATTTTGGGAGATGCGATCGAAAGCCGTGAGGGGGTAAGTGGGCATATGCCCATTTAAAGTGGATAGTACGTAAGCTAACGGTTTGGGTATAAAGATTCGGGTTGTTACACCCTCTCTCTCACACACACACACGCGCACATGCACACCACGCTCTTGTAGGTACTAGCAATTTTCTTCCCCTTGTTAGGTTTAATCTTTTTCATGTCCTTCTCTTTTCTTATGTGTTTGCAGTTAAGATGCCAAAGAATGGACGGAAGGACATGATGCTTAGTGAAGAATTTTTAGAAAAATGTGTAGGAATGTTTTCAGGTTCCACTCAGAGTCTCGAGACAATCCCAAAAGCATTTCAGCCTAAGAGTCTTAATATATTTGACCCTCTGAAGGAAAATAATAACCTTGGACGTAGCGTGCACAGAGGTAAGGAAAATTATTCTTGCTCAATTATTTTAAGATTTCGGGGAAGTCATGATAGATGTTATTAAATAGAAATATTATATTTTTTCCTTTCAGGAGAATCCATGAAAAATAAATAGAGGGATTATTAGTTTCATGTGCCAATGAAATGAAAGAATCGTCATTTTTCAGTTTGACCCAATCCTGGCCGATACAAGATTGTTCTGTGTTGAGTTTGCATGCTTTTGTTGGGCAAAATCCTTCCACACATAGCATTGATGAAATGTCGTTCTTCCCTCATCGAGGTGGAAAGTCCGAAAAATGAAGAAATATCTAAATGATATATAGTTTCATAGCAGAAACGTTCTGAGAAAAGTTCATTCTCACTTTACTCTTACCTCACTTTCTGACTTCAACATAGGTTCCCGAACAACTTGTCTTAAGATGCGTATCTATGTCACATTGTCACTGCTGTAGCTGCTTTAATAGCACAATTGTCACTGCAAAAGCAGAAACTTTTCAAACAAAGTTCGTTCTTACTTGAGCTCCACCTTCTCTTTCTCATTTTTCTGTAGGCAAGAATCCTTAATTTTTCTTTACTCAAGCTGCATGACAAATTTTCACTGCTCTAGCTGGGCCACCCGCACATCTTTCTGTAACTTTCTTGAATAACCAGGAGGCACAACAGCTGTGACCACAAGCACCCAAGTCCTCATCATTACTGTTCTCCACAAGCAATATTTACTGATTGAAGAATCTGTTTAGTTCTTGGGAAAACATGAACATGGCATTAATTGCTTATACTGCCTTCCTGTTATACTGGTACTTCTGATCGTAAGAATATGAAAAAGAGTTACAGTTCAAGCTAATATTTTTCATTTTTCTCCCTTTAGGCAATTTCTACCGTATACGTAGTGCTTTCAAATATGGGGCTCGCAAGCTTGGTCAAGTTCTATTGCAACCAAGAGATAAAGTTGCTGGTGAGATCTGTGAATTCTTCTCAAATACTCTTGCAAGACATGGGCAAAAGCACGCTAGTGTTATCGAGCATTCAGCCTTAGTATTTGAAGACGAAGAGTCTCTGACTGCATCTTTAGAATCCTCTGCCGAATTATGCTCTGAAGATGGCATGCTTCTAAAATCATCTGTCAGTGAGTTTGAGAATGATAGCATAGGGGCTGAAGACAGATGCACTTTGGAGTTCAGAAGTGAGGTAGAGAGATGCTCGATGAGAGACACTTCAAAGATAGAATCAGAAACATGCTACTCAGCCGATGGGCTTGCCACTTCAGGACACAATCTTGCAGGGGATGCATATGACATTGCTACATCTAATTCATCTTTGAGGATTGAACATGACACATCAGATTGTACATCAAGCAGCAATAATAGTGCATCTCTCTTGGGGAAACATAAATCCCATTACTTCGCTTCCAAATCATCTGTAGAAAATGGGAGCGTAGAAAGTGGGAACTTTCACGAAGATGACCTATCAAATAGTACTCATCAGAAGTTTGAATTAACTTCGTGGCTGGAGAGAAGGGCGAATCATGTGAAAATGAATAATACATACAGATGGTGTATGGACAATTTTGAGGTCAACTATACAACTTTCTCGGCTTCTTCTAGTGCGAAGGCCAGTAATTTTGAAAATCTGTCCCTGGGTTGTGGGGAAATTGATCTCTTTAGTGTAGCAGGAGAGTCTGATGTACCTTTGAACCCTTTGGCAGACCTCAGTGGAGATTATGACTGCCAAATTAGGAATTTACTATATGGTCAACTATGCAATGGGGTTTATTTGTCTGCTCCTTCATCCAATCCTCCTCCATTGCCTTCTAGGATTCAAAATAAGCAGTGGGATATCGTTCGGCGACCAATGCCACTGCTCAGATCGAGTCAGTTTTCCCAAATGAACTCAAACACAATGTTTCTGGGACCACTTACGGGTCATGGTATTGATACTGCCTTGCTCGTTGCTGCTTTTGGTTCTGAAGGAAAACAAAGAGCACGAGGAACCGGAACTTACTTTCCTAATATGGTATTTTTTTGCTTGTAATTTGAGTATTCCTCATTCCTTTTAGATTATGTTCGCAATTTAGCATGATCTAACTATCTATGTTGCAGAATGGTTCTTTCAGGGTGAAACCTTCACATGGGAGGGGAAGAAATAAGCAACTTAGAAGTCGCAATCAGTTTCGGAGACACAACTGCAGATATGGAAATGTATTAAGTTCTTCGTGGATGTCAAATTCTTATGAAAATGGTACTCGTGAATTCCTACCTGCAAGCAGCAGATTTCAAGGCCAAGGAAAATCTGATGTATGCTGCCAGTCTCCTCCTCGTTCAGTGAAAGATGATAACCATACAAACGGTTTTGAAAATGCATTGTTTAAAATGGAGTTTGGATCTTTAGGGAGCCTGGCTGAAGAGGTGGTTTCGGGTTTATCTTGTGCTTGGGACTCGACTCTTGGCATCTCAACGGGAGGTCGGGATTCAACAGCAGCGACGAAGCTAGAAAGGTAACCATTTAAAATATATGACGATGATTTAGAGGTTTATTACTGAATGCTGGTTAAAGTTGTATCTGGTTTTGGGTTTCAGGGTTACAGAGCGGTCACTCCACCTCAAGAATGAAGATGAGTTTCCCCCTCTATGCCAATAAAATGACATGTTAAAAACTTTTAGTTGTTAACAGACTACAGGACTTCAGGAACAAGTATAATATAACTGTTTTTATGCTTCTCCCTTTAGACACAAGGTAATAGTAATATAGAATTTTGCTCCTTTTTGGATTTTTGCTTTGCCTTTCTTCTCCATTCCTGATTATTGTTTAAAATGATTTTTTGATTGTTATTATTATTATTTTTGTTTGAAATTTACTGTTAGATTTTAATAGCCTTTGCCAAATGTTACAAAACGCAATGAAAGTTAGAAAAGACAAGTCAACTTGAACTCAATTAGAAATAATACAGAAATCATTTAGATTTTTTTTATTTTATTTTATTTTTTTTATCCTTTTGCAAGTTTCGTAGGGAGGTAGGGAGTGCCTTCATGGAAAAAAATGAAAGAGTTTTGTATAGACTCTTCTTTGAAGGTTAGAAATTAGGTCAATTTTCTTCGATAAGCCATAAAAATAAAATATTTTCTAAAATGTTGTTCATCGTTTTTTTATTACAAAAACATCTTCTCATACTTATTTTGTAACACGTGTTATGAAAAATGTAATACCTTACTGTGATAATAAAAGTATTGTATATCGTAGTGGTAGTCGTCACACTATTGTCAACGCCACCACAACCACGTTCATCAAGCCCAAACTCCACATCACCACTATCGACTCAAATCTCCTCTCAACACTACTCCAATCTTACCATTGACCTATCTATACCACTACCATCAAAATGTCACTGTAGCGCAGGTAGACCATTAGGCTGTTTGAATGGCCACGAACACTATAAATAGACTTCTATTTCAGAATTCGAAACACCAATTTCAGATTTTAAAGATACAAATATATGTCGAAATAATCATGATACACCACAATATATACAAATGCAATAAATTCACGTATTATGTTCAAATTTTTCGAGTACAAAACACAAAGTTGTGTTCGTTGAAAATCTTGCAAATTGTTGTATTGTTTCCTTAAGAGGGAAATTGAATCTATCTTGGAAGACGATTGCTATTTGTCTTTAAGAATCATAAAAGGGAGCAAATTCATCTTAGCCATTGATTTTAAGAAAGCATACTATGTCCCCAGGCTCCCGTGAGCTCAACTGTATCTTTCTCGAATTCTTGAAATAAAGTGGAGAATTTTAGCTAAACGATGCATTTTTTAAGGTAAGCATCGATTTTTTTATGTTGTAAGAAAAGATACAAAGATCTATTGGAACATCTTATGATGAGATATCTAAAATTCTTGTATTTTATTGAGTGTCGTATAGTCTTTGTCTTTAACGTCACAAGTTTAACCTACTAATCAATGTGAAGTGAAAATTCATCTGAAAAATCTTAAATTTCAGCCTACATTAACGTTACCAACCCTGGCCAAGAGAGTTTTTCCTTAAACGTTATGTTCTGGCTCCATCCCTGCAAGAAAGTGACATCGGTAAGATCATGGTTCAATTTGGCCAAAAAGATTAAATCTGGATCAGAACTAATCTGGATGACTTGATTTTTTCTTTTAAATGAAAAAAGCCAAGAGCATTCTACAAAGTTCAAGGCTTGGATGCTCAACGATTTATCGGGAGATTCTTGGAATCTGCATCAAAGAGGTTACCAGAAGAGGAACTAATGCTTGATCCATTTCTTGTACTTGGTGACCGTGATGATAAGCCAGAATCGAAAAATGAAATTCAAAAACCTTTTCTGAATGACAATATTAAAATCGAGGATCTGCAGTTGAACGAGGATTTACTAAGGAATAATATGACAATTGCAGGGAAGCTGAACCCTGAGAACGAGACCTCAGACCATCTTTCTTAAAGTGCAAATTGCTGATAGAGATGGTAATTTTTACCTACCCCATGTTCCTAAGTTTTCGGCCTCCTTTCAATCTTTGTATCCTGTGATTCCTTTTTATGGTCCTGATCTTATAGAGATTGTTTCCTTTCTATGCTCGCTTTTGTCGGGCGATGTTAAGATCGTGTTTTTTTCCCTTTGACACTGTTTCCGATATCCTTATTGGTGTTGCAAATTAAATGGTGAAGGAGTTAGAAATTACTGATTCAAAGTGGTCATTGGCTTGAAGGTATGGCTGTTAGAGTCCGTTTGATTATAAATGTGGAAAATGAGTTAAAAAAAATGAATTTCAGGGAATTGAATTACCTAAAAATTGTTTTATTGAGAATTGTAATTAATTGTGTTTGATTTGTATAATTTTCCATCTAACCCATTTGGCTTTGTTTTTCATTCAAATTGTTGTTTTTTGGGATAAATTTTTTTATAATCTATATTAAAATTTGTTTGGATTGCCAACCTGAAAATCACTTTCCCACCTCGTAGAAAAGTGCCCCGTGAGCCACTGTGGAAGAAATACTTTCCGTGTCAAATTGTTCCAATCAAACAACCAACTTTTGTGGAATCTAGAAATTGTTCTCTTTCCCGCCATTTTCCAACCTATCAAATATAGCCTTATTGATCATGAATGTTTGGAATTCATATGATATTACTATGTACCATTAGAAACCATATCCAGGCTCCTTGCTTCCTAGTTGAGCTACGCATTCGGAGTGTGACTTATTTTGCTCGACCGGGTTTTGACAAGGGTATTTACACTGATGAAGCATTTGTCACAATTTTAATCGACATCTGTTTTTGTAGATGTCTCGTTTGATGATACTCTGAAAAGTATTCCAACTGGATATACTATTCTGCTGATGAACATGATCCTGTAATGAGCCCGAGAAGACACAGCCCGTATGCCATTGAAAATACTTCAACTTCTTCTCGATTTTATCCTGGCGAAAATTCAGGCACAAGGCAATATCTTGCTAAGATTTGCTACAAGCAGGGCAAGGATGTGCTAGATTGACAAGGATCTGGTCCCCAGTAGATCGCGCAGCCAGTTGCTCCACCAGTCATTAGAAGAGGTCAATAGAAGATATGATTAATTCAAGACGGTCGATGCAGTGGAAAATATCGGGCTTTGAGCACCTTACAAAGTTTTAGTAAAACCGCACAGCAACATTGTTCTGTGAGATGTTCAAGTGACTGTTAAGGACTAGGCCATAAACATTTCCTTTCCTTTGAATCGACCAATCAGTATTCAGTGAAATGTAGAGAGTTTGTCTGTAGAAAATCAAAACCTGATGGTTTACATACAAATAAATGACATTGGTGCAATCAATATCTATACAAAATAAAAGCATTGGTGTTCCTTAAGGTGATCGAGACAGAACAGATGGACTGAGTCATGGAGCTCAAGTGTTATTCAGATACCAGGAATCATACACCATTTTACACCTCACCGTCCCTCAATCCAGCAAACGTGAGAATATGGAGCTAATAAATCAGAAGACGTCGAAGATGTTTGCAGGAGCTTTGAGAATTATCTGATAGATTGTTGAAGAGGGAAAAATGGGGGATTTGGCTGAAAAGCTTCTGTACTGCTGGAAGAACCTCACTTGTCCCGTTTCCATTACAGATTCTACTGGGAGCTATCCAAGGATTTGTTTTTCACTACCAGCGAAGATGATGAGTGAAACGCACAAGCAACTACAACTGAAGATAAACAACCCTCCCTGAAGATAAACTAAATACTATAACAACGACTGAGCTATGGTATTTTCAATGCTGGAGTGATGTAATTTGAAAGCAAAAATAGCCAAGAAAAAGTGAATCGAGTAGCACCACCACCAGCAGCCAAATCATGGATGCTTCAGGGGATGAATCTTGATTTACATTATTTTGCATTCTATTCTCTAGTTTTAGCAGCACGATCAACTGCACTTTCCTAGTCATGGACTGGGAGTATTTCTGTCCACATTTTCCTCTCACTGAAGCATGTATCAAGATACTCTTGTTTGATCTTATTTACATTACATTTCAGTTAGATATATAGATGTTGATAAGATTTACCAATTAATATGCAGGAATCAAGGTTTAACAAACTTTAGAATCAAACATCTCAGGCATACGGTAGGGACTTGGACTTGTGCTACGGTATGTGAATAGATATCTTGACATCATGAAGGAGATAATATATTTAAGATTGTAAAACAAAACAAATCAGTCTTTATAAAATATAACTATATTAAGATAAAATTACCTGCTTGGAGTACTACACTATTAGAGCATTTACAGAATTAAGTGTCAGCTGCCAAGTTAAAATGCTACAAATTTACAATTGAAAGCAAAAACTTCAACTAGTATCTTGAATTAACCACTCCTCCTAGAAAGTGCAATTTGACAATCCGGTTTTGAGACATAGACTTGAGATCTGATTAAACTGTCCCCGATTTTAAAACCAGGCATGACCATGAACTCAACTTTGTAGCTTCCATGACCTTTATCCAGCTGAGCCTTGTATTCCTTGAGCTCCTTTATAAACTCCATGTAAACATCAGAGAACTCACTTCCCTGCTTAACTCCAAATATCTCAACTTTAGGCTCAATAGAAGCTGTAAATCCCAGCAAAAGCCAAACCCATCTTGCCATTTTGACAAACGCACGGTAAAAAGGGGTATGTGGATGCATTCCATTAGCAACAAAAGTCCTATGATCCGAGTTGCTGAAAAAAGATGCTTCCATCTTGGGATGAACAACTAATAGATATTTTGTTCTGCAAAACTTGGCAAAACTAGATTGTGGATCTTCAATTAAAGCATCAATTGGATCACCCAATTTCATAATATTATCTGCATCGTAGGGTTGTGCCTGAAACCCATGAAACATCCTCCGAGCGACATAAGCTTCAAATGCATACTTTTTGTGGGATCTCTTGGCATACACAACGGAATTTACTATTTCATTTGCAGCCTGGTCTAGATCCCAACCAGAAACTTTCATCAAGGCAATCAAAGGCTTCGCAAAATCATGAATAGCCTTTCCAGCTGCCTTGACAATGTCCTCAAAGGAAGTGGGTGATAAAGCCTTAATTCTCTGCTTTTCTTGCTCCATTATCTCTTCAGTCAACTCTTTGTTCCTCATCACTAAGGCCCGTAGTTGTTGCCGCAAATTAACCACCTCGTTGTCTTTATCTTTCACTTTATACTTCAACTTCTCCAGAGCCATCTCTTGAACCTGAATTTCCGCGAGCAAAAGAGCTGAGCCAGCAGGTAAGGTATTCTCTTCCTTTAATAAATTCTCCTTGTAAGCCCTCTTAATCATGCAAAGTGATTCAAGCTCAGACACAACCATCCCATCAGCAGCTCTAATCTTTTTTGGATTGTAAGGGATGTGAGCTTCTTGGAGTTTAACATATGCTGATTTCAAAGCTGAAAGTGTGCTAAACAATTTGGAGATCTCCATATGCTCACACTCGTTCCCTTCTTTTTGTGTCTCAGCAGATTGCAAATGGATTTTCTCGGCTTCAAACTCAGCCTTCTCAGTCGCATCACTGCTGCTCTCTTCAGCTAATGATTGTGCAACATTGTGGAAAAATTGCTGGTGATTGTGACTATGGTACTGGTTTTCAGATGTACTGAAAACACCAACTGATCTAAACTTACGTACTTTAGCAAATTTAGTAACAAGTTCGGAAATATTGGAAGGTTGATTAAGGGGTTTAGACTTACCTGCAAATTCCATTCTCTAACTAATATGTGATTCCAATCCCATCAAAATCAAACAAAATCCAAGGTCTGATTACGAATCTTACAGGAACAATGGTTTAAGGGAAAGCAGAAGCATGATTTCCGCTGAACATGGGCTTAAACAAATGAGTTTGTAAGGTTTTACGTAGCTCCGGAATTTAAGGGCTTAAAGTTCTAAAAACACTCGAACAGTAAACAAAAAAACAAAGCAAAACAAAACAAAACAAAAGAAGAACAGAATAAAATCTAGACTTTTACAGTTAAAAAACCCCGCAAAGATTTCAAAATAAGTTGATAGATTTAAAAGATTCTTGAGCTGGTTATCAACAAAAGCTAAAAATAAACCAGAATGCTTACTGCACAATGCTTTACAATGGTACTGACAGTTCTGATACGACGCTGTTGAGCAGGAAAAAATAACTTCTTCGAAAGAAGACGAGGGTTTCAAAAAATGAAAAGGGTTTGAATGAGGCTCTGCAAAACTAGAACGACGTCGTTCCATGAAATGCACATTTGGCTTAACTAGTTTATTTTGCCGACCTCGTGCCCTCTGACACAAGACAGCATTCTGAATACAGACAGACTATAGAGTCATTCTCTCTCACTCTGTGTGTGTGTGTGTGTGAGAGAGAGAGAGAGAGAGAGAGAGAGCGCATTACTTAAAAACATTATTTGGCAAAAAGAGGAGGGAATCTGTCTTGCTGGGATACTGTGATTTCGCAGAGACAGAGCGAGGGAGAGAAGCCACCGATTTTGACTTGTGAAAATTGGTGGTGTGTGAAATGGACTTGTTTGGGCCAGGACAAGGGATGCGGCCGTGCGGGGCTCTGTTATTTTAGCCCACTTCTAGTGCAAGTGATCCATCATCCACCTAGGCTTTATTGAGGAAACATTTTTTCTTTTAAACCCATTTTTTGGATAATAGAATTTTTGGAATAGTAATTGATGGAAGAATATGCAGTGAAAAAATTATGAAAAATTTTAAATTTGAGTGTAATTTTATTTATTGGGAGAATGTGTGGTTGAAATGAAGAAAGAGAAAAAAATAAGAATGAAAATGAGATGAGAATGTGTGTCAAATAAGAGCTTTTTTTTTTTTTTAAAGAATAAGAATATTGTTGGATATAGGTTAAAATCTATTGTAATTTCAAATTAAAGTTAACAATTAATTTTCATCACATATTTTATGATACCAACACCTTTAAATTACACATTTTATCGGATTTTGTTAAAATATATTAAAAATCTGATTTTAATTTAAATCAAAGAGGGGCTATAAATTTTTTGGGTCTGGTGACCTTCTTTGCCTAACATGAATCGTGTCAAGTCTTGTATTTTATAGAATAAGTTGACCGCGCAACCAAAATGCACGAATAGTGGAAATTAACTTGTGGAATAAATTGAAGTAAGATGATTTGATTGCACTAAATTGAGGATGAGTAATCAGATTTGCAAGTAAATTAAAATTGAGCGATCTGATTGTCACAAATTGAAGATAAACAACTTGAATGCACGTCCACTCAAAGTTGGGTGACTCTACTACACCAAATCATATATTCTTTATTTATTACTATAATTAAAACTTTAGGAGGACATGTTTTTAACTTACTATGCCCAACCGTTTTTGCTGCAAGGTCGTCCCATTTTGGGTGAGCTCGGCTCGTGCCCAGAGCTCATCCAAAATGAGTACTCGGCGAGCAGGCTCGACTCCTCCTTTTTTATTTATTTTTTTTTTTTTTACACCAAAGTACATAAACTTTTATGGAAAAAAAATTGGGCAAGCCCACAAATCGGCTCTTGGTTCGCCCCCACGAGCCGTTTGTAAAAAACGACTCGGCTCGCCTAACGAGTTGCCTTGCTCGGCTCGTGAAATGACGAGCCCGAGCAGCTCGTTGCTCGTCAAAACGAGCCGAGCTAGTTGCCACATCTACCCATTCCCTCTCTTTCCCACTCACCATAACGTGCAAACGCGAGCCAACATACATTCTTGCACATGAGCAAACACACAAAGTAAGTGAAGAAATGGTTCGATCAATGTTTATGCTATTTGTATACATTACACATCCAAGAAAATGGTGCAACAGTAGAAGCCACAAGTAGATATTAGGCCCCTGTTTGGTACGAATTAAAATTAAAATTAAAGTCAACAATTAATTTTAATTACACATTTCATGAGTCCTATAACTTTTCAACCACACATTTTATCAATTTTTATCAAATTCATTAAAAATTTAATTTTAATCCCGATCAAAGTGGGAAGTTTTGGTGAAAGTCTTGCTGAATAATTGATTATAGACAAAAGGGTCAAAAGCTATAACATTGCTTTCCATGTGCATGTACAGACTTGTGTTTTAGCCTAAAGTTAAGAAACAAACACAATGACTAGTCTATTGTGAAAGTGAGAGTTTGTACATGAAAAAATAAGGCAGATTCAATTAATATTACTGTCCCTCCCTAAAAGCCAAGGAAATAATTATAATTGATAATTTGGACACCTTCCCTCCAAACGGGGTCCCCGTGTCATGTACATTTCATCATCATATTTTGGCTTTCCACAAGTCTTTATCTATTCCTTTTGTTTGCTTCTTCCATTGAAGCATCCCTTTCTTCACATTCATATAGTAAAAAATTCTACATCGTTAAAATATAAAAATAATAATCTAGTGATCTCTCAAGATAAAAGTGTTTGCTTCTTGATCTTCCATGGATGATCTTTCTTCGCAATAATTTATGATTTTTAAAATTAATGATTATATTATCTAAAATTGAACATGGACGAGGATTTGTAGTGTTTACTTCAATCACGTAGAGTACTAAGAGTTATGAATCCAACATTGTGATGTGGGAATTAGTTATCAATTACTCGTTCTTGCCTTCTTGCTCTAGGTCGAAAGTTAACGATTTTATGTCAATCAATAAAAGTCAATCAATCTAATGCTCATCAATCAATCTAATGCTCATATATGAACTTAATTACATTGCAACTCAATAATCATGCATACGATTCAGAGCATGATGATATTTCTGTCTATTATAGAACTTTATATCTTTTATTACTATGTAATAATTTATACTAAATGTTTTGAAAATAATATAAATCACAAGCACATTCTAATGGTGATCAAGCATCGAAATGGAACAAGGTAATATAATAAACAATCAATCCGAACAACGAGAATTACACAAAAACGAGCAACTTCAAATTAATTAAAATCACGAGATTTCATCGCTAATCCAAACACTAAAGTGTTTAGCCGGACATAATTGAAAGCCAAAAATATGAAATCTCAGATGAATGCGAAACACAAATATAAAGATGAAAAAGAAAATTACAACCCATCAATCTTAAATCTCTTTAATGATCCTGAATTGCTCTGTCTTCTTGGTTTTTTTGCTCTTAATATGGATGATTTCTTGCTTTGGATTGCTCTAAGACTTCCATCTTGTTGTATGGAATGTGGTGAAATGTAGGAAGGAAATATACAAGTGTTTTCTAATTTATTTAGGCCAGAGTTTCAAAGTTCTAACCATCTTTGAAAAGGGCAAAAACCTCAAAAAATTAAGGGCATGTTTGATTGGTCAATTTTTTCCATGAAAAATGGAATCCAAATTTCATTTCTCACCTTTAGCTTGTTTGATGACTCTTTTTTTTTTTTTTTTTTATTGGAATT
>CAIGRL010199887.1:0-10123 GCA_903798325.1 Fraxinus xanthoxyloides | reverse complement strand
TTTTGTATATTTGTATAAGAAATATGATCGTTTGTCTGATTAATTTCTGACAATCACATGATTGTACTAAAAATCATATTTTGCAAGCAATTTTTCACATTTGCCCTTTTCCCCAATCCAAAAAAACCATAAATGGACCAAAAACAAATAAAGACAAAAGGACTAAAATGTAAATTGGTGTAAATTATATTTGAAATGGAATGGAGTCACATGTAGGCGATCTCACATTGATTTGATGTGAAAATATATTATGAAGATAAAAATGAAGATCAAGCGGAGGCTTAAAGATGAGTAATTATATTAATGAGAAATGATCTAATTAGCACGACATGTCAAATCAAATAACCAGTGGACAAATTTATGGTAGGTCTCAAAATGGAAATTAAATTTGTTATCGACCAATAAATTGATGTATAATATTATCGATGGATAGCATGAGATGAGCAACGACGCTCATTAGATCATTTTTCTTATATTAACACCATAAATTTTATTAATTGCATCACATTTTAATTTTAATGGAATTTTTCAACCTTTCTTCATTTTTTAATTCAAGTCTAACTTTTTTTCTATGCATTATCATCCTCAACCTTCTACTAGTTAGTACATCTTTGTCTCGATTATATTTCCAATCCAAAGAAATCAATTAAAGGAGTGTAAAAGACTTATTTATCTTATATATTTTTATAGGCAAACAAAACAACAAATAAAAAGATAAAAAAAAATACTTATTTCTCATTTCAAACACATGCAAAATAAGTATTTCAAAAATCTTTATTAGAAAGATTGTGTGTTAATTAATTGAAGGTTAATGATAAGAATGAGATAAAAAAAATTAATGATAAATTCAATGATGGGTAAATTCTATTACATCCCTAATTTGTTATAATTATGACACAATTCCCCATACTACCATTTGTTACACTTTCAAATTTTGGCATGCACGTCCCTGACATATAATATTATTTGAATGTTAAATGATCACGTGACACTCACGTGATGTCCGGCTAAAAGGGAAAATTTTTCCATAAAGACTCCTTTTATTTTGTGACAATCTTAATTCTAATGGCGACTTCAACTTTTATTTAAAAATTTAAATACGGTAAATTTTTTCTGTGTATGAATCAAAAGTATCCATTGGAATAGTAAAATGGCTCGCTGCTCGGGATCGGCACAGAAAAAGTCCGAACTAGGATGACTCGTGGCTCGGTGGGTTGGGCAGAGGCTCGGGCTGAGCCCCATTTCGGGGCATCTGCTCGAGCGGCCCGGCCTGTGAGCTTAAAAAATAATAATTAAAAACTTTCCTGCCATTTTTTTTAATTTTATCTTTTAATTTTAGCTATAATTTTTTTATATGTTAATATTTAATTATTATTTATAATACGCAGAAATTGCAATTTTTATTTTTAAAAATCGAGTCGGATCGGGCCCGGGTCGAGCGTAAATTTTTTTAGCCAAGCAAAATCGGGCCAAAAAAAGCTTGAAGTATTTTTACTCGAATCAAAGCCGAACAAAAAGTGTCGGCTCACGGGTCAACTTGGTTCGACTCGTTGACACTCCTAAATATCCACTTCCTTCACATAAATGCTTTCTAATAGTTTAGAACACGTGTGCAACAATTTTACCTTTGTTGGACGAACTTTATAAATTAATTTTTTAATAATCAAACTCCATTTCAATCCTACCTTTATGCATTATTCAGAGTCAATTTTGCTACACTAACATTTTTGTTGATACTGTATGATGTGACACACAATCTGATCATGTATTTTAATGAATTCATTCAAATCAATGGTCAATTTTTTTACCATCACATAATATTAACAAAAAAGTACATTTTGAATGTACCAATAACTTAATTGTTCCCAATTTGGGACGATTTTGAATAATGCTATGCAGTGTCGCAACGTTAACGCAGCGAATATCGCAATGTGCCACCAAAATTGGGATTACTACCTAGCATTACTCAATACGTCGGCCCAGATATCTCGTCCTGATCGCAGCAAAGGCCCATTATATACAGAGCTCGTTAGTTAATTTGGCCCAAACTGCCAATAGAGAAGCCCACCGCCAGAACCACGGCAACAAACTTCACCCGCTCCTTGCTCTTTTCTCTGCTCTCGGAGATAAACCCTAGTCCTTAACATTTTGGTAAGTCCTCGCTATTAACAAGAAGGTTTAAAGTTTTATATTCGGTTATACCTTCTTAATTTGATTTCAGGACTTTTACCAATTTTTATTATGATTTTTCTAGTATTTACGCAGTTTTTTTTTTCCCTCCTTTGGAAAAGTAGAGAACTCAAAATTGATAAAAAATGATCGAAACGATGTGCGATTGTTTCTATTTTCTTGCTTTTATGTGTGTTATAAGATACAGCGTCACGCATTTTAGTTTTGTTCCCTTCATTTCCAATTAATTTTAGAGTTTTGGTTGTAAAGTTTCTTTATTGATACTCACAATAATCAGATTCTCGGCGAGGCATAATCAAAGGCATCATGTTTTTGCATGAAACATATGAACGTTGACTAATCTTTTTGCAGATATTTTATTGGGACATAAATATCGCTTTGATTATTGGATTAAGTTGCAAATATATAATTTTATAAAGCTTTTGACATTTGAGGTTCAACAAAGTATAAGAAATTAGTCTTTCTGTGTTTTTGTGTTCTGGAATTAAGTCCCTTCAGATTTAGAAGTCATTTATAAATTAATTAACTTCAAATGATATTATGTTTTACTCCCATCCTGGCACTCCACACATTGAGTTTTGGAGTTTATGGACACCTAGTTAGCTCATAGCTGGACAAATAGTTAATCTAAAACTGTATTCGTACTTTTGACCTTTTATTAGAATATGAATAATAGTTGCTAATAGCTTATTTTAAACCCTGTTGCATAAACTTTCTTGATGCTGTTACTTGTTTCTTTTCCAGGTGTTTCTGACATGGTTGTTTTCAGTTTATTTAGATAAGAACAGGCATGGGGCGTAGGGGCTCTGCATCCCCAGTTAGGGACCGAAGGTCTCCTCGTAAGAGGAGCCCCGCTCGAAGTGAAAGGTCTCCTGCTCCGCACAAGAATGCGGAGTGGCCTTCAACTCGCAAGAGATCACCAAAACGTGCAAGGTCAAGGTCCCCTATACCTTATTCAAAGGTTAGAGAGAAACCCTCTAGTCACACTAGATCTCCACAGCGCAGGAAATCAGTATCTCCTGTAGCAATCAGACAAAAGCCCTCAATCAGGACCAGGTCCCCGAAACGTGCAAAGTCGAAGTCTCCACCACCTTCTTCTCCTGCCAAAGAGAAACCTTCAAATCGAACCAGGTCCCCTAAACATGCCAAGTTGAGGTCTCCATTGTCTCCTTCACTGGAGTTGGGAAAAACATCTTTTAGAGTCAGGTCACCCAAACGTGCCCAGTCAATGTCTCCTGAATCTCGTTCACCTTCGCCACGGACAAAAAGGTTAAAGAGAGCTCAAGCTGGACAAGATGATGAAAAGGGGAGTGTGAAGGACCATGAGAAAAACCGTGTTAGGAAGGGTGATGGGGCTACACATAGAGAAAGAGATTCAGACAGGAATCTGCCAATTGAGAGAAGAGATAGGTCAGGAAGAGATGCAGTTGACAAAGAGTCTTCCAGATTAAGACGCTCTGCTTCGCCATCTGAACGTCACTACAGGCGTCGGCAGAGATCTAAATCTCCTCGAGCTTCTGATAACAGAGAACGTGATGAGGTATTTGGTGATATTCACTCCCTCAACCTGATTCTTGTCTTTTAGGAATTAGATATTCATATTGACATATTTTTGGTTGATAAGCGAAACACGAAGATGTGAAATATTCTGGTAACTACCTGGTGCTCTGACTCGAATTCTTTTGTCAAATATACTGCTAAAGGACAATACTCTGTTCTTTAGTTCCTTTATTGATCTCTGAACAATGTTGTATATTAAATTAATGAACAAGTTCATGGGTTCCCTTCTGGTTATAGGAAACCTAGATGCAATGTGGAAATGGTCAAAGAGACTTTTTTTTCCACTATATTATTCATGATTTGAATAACTCTTTTTCTTTAATTAATTATCTTATGACGAGGAAGCAATCAAGCAGTTACATCTATTTTTATTGTTTGACAACATGGAAAACCATTGTTTACCTCTTTGACAACATTAAAAAACTTCCATCTAGAGATTAACAACGATATTAAATATTGCGTTTTGCATGTCCTCAAAATTTAAAGCAGGTATATATCCTCCTATCTTACGTGCTATCATGTTTTATTCATAATACATCATGGCATGTATCTAAGCAAATACTTAGCAATAGTCTGATGCGTTTTTTTATTGAATGTGAGTATAGATTTTCTCTATCTGGATTGTATTATTTTTTTCCTCCTTGGTTATATCGACCCAACAATTAGAACGGGGTTAAGGAATTGAATAACATGCACTGAAAAAGACTTGCTTCAATGTTTGCCTTGATATTGAGCACGGCAAGCTTTCATACGAGTAAGATAAGTGCTGTAGACAAGGATGCACATTAAGTGTGTTCATTCCATTAACATGCATCATTTTGTAGTATTCGTCCTTGCGACATATTTCTTTTACCATCTGATGATGGTATCATGCACTCAAATTCAATCTCAATAGCCTATTATTTACGATTGCAACTGTTTCTGTTCTGTACTTACAAAATCCTTACAGACTAAAATATTTTAAAATTAACACTTTCTCCTATTGAATGCCATAAGTTTCAACTTGCAATGTTTTTAAGAAGCCTCACATGGAATGCCACTTGGTTTCTCTATAAAGTGTTTTTGTTGTCTAAGAAAAATAAGAGTCTGATCATTTGCAAAATCTACAGGTAACAAACTCAAGGGTTGCTGAACAGCGGTGAGCTACTGCTTGAATGTTATGCTTTCAAATTTAACTGCTCTAGAGACATTTTTATTTGCTATTGTTTGCCTAGTCGACCATTGTCATCTAATTCAGGTGCCTTTGACTATTCATGTCAATATTTGCAACTACTTGGGGGTTAATCTTGTCCCCAGCTTATCAGACTGCATATTTATTCCCCGTAAAACTGTAGCATATTATTTTTATTGGATCAGCATTATCTAATTCTGGCATTATCTAATACCTATTACGGACGATGAAAGTTCCAGATTCTGATAATCGGGTAGTTAGCGTGAGAGCACATGTATTTTCTTGTGGATTATCCTCAGATCCTTTGGGAGATTGTGTCACCTGCCTTAGTAAATCTCAAACTGTAGTCCTCTTTCCTGCATTTTTTTTTTTTGTCTGTGTCTCTCAGAGGATTAGTGTATTTAATGGTAAGAAACAAAATGTCTGATTTGGGGCTCCAAGTATGCCATTGTCCAAGTATATAGTTTGCTGCTGTATTTCAGTGTTTTCTAATCTAAAAGCTTAAGGTGTTAGATATGACCACATGTATACCATTTATATATTGTTTTCGGCATTTAAATATCCTTTTACTGATTTTCATCTTTTGCTTAAGCAGGAATGGCGACAATGATGCAATTGCTAAAATGAAAGCAACTGAAGACACTCTGGAATCCAAAGAAAAGGTGGCCTTTTCTTTTCCCCTTTTGCTTCCACTATTGATTATGTTGCTTCTCTGCATATTTGGCCCACTATGGTTGTCCTTTTCGATTTTTACTGCAGGAACATTGAGAAAATATGAGTCTTTTTGAGCGTTATTGTAACGAGTATTCATTAATTTTTGTTTCCCTTTGGTACTTTTGCATGAGTTATCAGACTTATAATTGCATTGCGATTTACAGCAAAAGCCTTCATTTGAGCTGTCTGGGAAGCTTGCCGATGAAACTAATCGAGTCAGAGGTGATTACTACACTTTGACATAACAAGCAAAATGTTCGTTTCAAAAGTTGTTTGGTGGGATAGGGGATGTATTTTGGTTTCTTTGAAACTTTGTCACTTACTGTGCTACATGTATATATGGAAATAGATTAGCTGATCAGGAAAATCCTGGAAGTTTGCACCTAAACATGTGACATTTTAAAAGTAGCTGTATCTTAATGGTATGGTCAACTCACATAGACGGTGTATTTTTTTGGATTGATTTTATATTATTTTTGAGAGCATTGATTATTTGGTTTAATGAATGTGATCTCAATTCAAAGAAAACATTATTTAAGCTTCTGTCATCTTGCTTTCATGCTTTGGGAGAACGTTTAATGAATAGCAAAATGATCGGTATATGTTTTGACATGTCACTATGTGCTTATCACGGGAACCAGGTGAGCTACATAGAATGCAATCTTTTACAGCACAGGTTTTTCTTATGTAGTGGTAAAAACAAGTAGGAAAACAAACATCTATTTTCAGTATCTTTTTATATGTGCCTCTGTAGATGTTGTAAACTATAACACAGTGGAAAAGAATTGGAAATACAGTTGCTAAAACATCAGCTGTATAGCTGATAGGTTCTGTATCTGACATCTGCCTATAGTTTAAACACCTCAGCCTTTTGGATTGGAATAAACTTCTGCTACCTGCACTTGATAAAGAAATCTGCTGGTGTAACTCTTGGATTTGTCCATGTTTAATTTCTCTTTTTATAATTTTTCTGATACAATTTGATTTTTAATTAGGTATAACTCTGCTGTTCACTGAGCCCCCAGACGCCCGAAAACCAGATGTAAGGTGGCGGTTGTATGTTTTCAAGGGTGGTGAAGTGCTAAATGGTAAATCATTATTTGTCATATCTCATGTCTTTAATTCTATCTGTATCATCATTCCTTCATCACTTTTATATGGTTATATTCCAATTGCTAATTTGTTTAAAATGATCACTTGTCATGACCTTATTGTCCGCAGAGGGTTCCGTCTTTGGCACTGGTCATTGTTTTTGGTCCTTATGTCTTTGCTAGATTTCTTTGTATATTGGCTTTGAATATCATTCCCAATTTGTTTACCCTATCTTCTAATACAAATCTCATAACAGTTAGCTATGAATATCAGATCAGTCAAAGTGCCAAATACAAAGTTGCAGCTATCCTCAATGTGATCCCTGTCATAGTAGTTCACTGCTGTGATTGCAGCTTGTAGACAATTGTTTCTGATGCAATGGACTGATTTTTTTGACCCATTTTTTTTAATGTACTTTGTTCTTTCTCTCTCAATATTTGGCACATAGTTAAATTTTCAATTGTGGTAAGAAGTGTTTTTATTTTCTGCAGATATCCATTTTCCCCTTTTATTTTCTGTTTACAACTAGTTTCCATTACTTTTAACCTGGCTGATGTTCATCTACTTTTTCCTTTTAGCTTCAGGAGAGAATTTAGAGTTCATGCAAACCATCTTTGTTTAGTTGTGTGAATCACTGATCTTTGGACTTCTGAATTGTAGAACCTCTCTACGTGCATCGTTTGAGCTGCTATCTTTTTGGTAGAGAGAGGAGGGTTGCTGACATCCCTACAGACCACCCATCTTGCAGCAAACAACATGCTGTTCTTCAGTATCGGTGGGGATCATATTTGAAGATACTGTTTCTTGTTTATTTTTCCATTTATGCATATTTATGTAATTATTTGTTTGGTGTATATTTTTGTAGGCAAGTGGAAAAGGAGAACCCAGATGGTACCATGTCTAAGCAAGTAAGGTAAGACTGAGGCTGTCTGCTTAGATTGTTTGATGCTCATTAGATGATTATGCCAATGTATTATTTAATTGAACTCACATATCTTGTGCATTGTACTAGACCGTATTTGATGGATCTTGGAAGCACAAATGGGACCTTCATCAATGTAAGCAATTTTCGGAGAATATTGTATATGCAATTCAAAGTGGTGCAGCTGGTGCTAGTCCATTTTTTTTTTTAATGATTTTCTTTGATATTTTCTTTCCCATGTTGCAGGATGATCGATTAGAACCACAGAGATACTATGAGCTTTTTGAAAAAGATACTATTAAGTTTGGGAATAGTAGGTAAGTACCAACTATGACTCTTCATGTGTTTGCCATATCAAAGCTAATCGTGGCATGTCCATATTTGTAGATGTGAAATGGTACTTTGCTTATTAGTATCTTAATGCTTGGCAGCAATGATTTGATCATCCTCTTGCTATAGATTTCTCGTGTAAAATTTTCATTCACTTTCCCCGTCATTTTCTTCAAGACGAATGTGAATTACCCAATAAGAATGAGAATGTAGGGACTGTCTAGGTTGCTATCTGGAAAGTCCAGGTTTTCATAGTTGGAGTGATTCAGTCTACGTGCTGTTAGATATAAATCCATCTGCAACCCCAGAGTATAGTGTAATGCACTAAATCTGTTATACTTAATTTTTTCCTCGTCTTTATTGATTAGAAATTGAAATGAGCCTCCATATCTTAGCTTCCAAAACTTGTTCGATAGTAGCCTTAATTTATGCTTGTTCGATAGTAGCTTATATGTTCAACATGCGTTTCTATTTGGAAAATGGTTAAACCTGTGATTTGAGGCCAAGCCCCTTATTTCTATGGTATCTTTGAATACCTAGAAACTTGCATGGGAAAATGTTTCCGGGAAAAGCAGAGCAAAGAGGAAAAAAATTTCATGCTCATTTGGTGAACAAAAGAAAATTGAGTTGTTCATATCCCTTTTAGCTTTCGATATATCTGAGTTGTTCAGACATTGTCATTCTCTATACCTGTTCTAGACTTTCATAATGACATTTTTCTTATTTTGATAACTGCTTTCAAGTAGTTTCGATAATCTGATTATTTTGTTTATGGTGAAATTGGTCAAGCTATTGATGTAGACACTCATAATGAATTTCCTCCTGTGCCCACACAAGAAAATTGGCTGATGCATATTTTCAGTTTTGGTTGTCTTTTCCTGAGTGTCCACCTTGTGGTTTTGCAGCCGGGAATATGTGCTGCTACATGAAAATTCATCTGGATGATGCTCGACCAGATGACCTCCATTGGTCTCTTTTACTTGGCCAGAAGGATATGGAATACGTGCCTGGAGAAGTCTCGTTTACAATACCAAAGTTGAACATTTTGAAGCCAGAGCGGACTGATGTAAATTTTTTTTTTTCACAACCTATGTTTACTTGAGTAACTATTGTACCCATTTTGTAAACTGCGACTATTTGATGAATCAGGATTTCTAGGTTTACATGAGAGTGAAATTCAAATCATATGGCAATATTCTTACACCAAATGATGAGCAGATATTACAAGGCGGTTTCGAACTGTACAGAGGAGATTATATTATTGATGCTGTTACATGGTTTCTGAAGTTAAATTTAACATTTAGGGCCATTTGAGAAGGCTATTGAAAAGTTAAAAGTCGCTTTTGAAATTAAGAAATTGCTTTTAAGAGGGTGTTTGGTGTGGATTAAAATCAGATTTTTAGTGGATTATGATAGAAGTTTTTGAAATGTGTAGTTGAAAAGATGTGGGATCTATGAAAGATGTGGTTGATATTGATTGTTTGACTTTGACTTAGATTAAAATCAGATTTTAATCCGGTCATAAATTTGTTTGGATAATTTTTTAGAATATTTTGTCCGATTAGAAGAGTTTTTAGAGGAAGTTGTGAGAGTTCTTTTTATAAGCAGGAGTAAAAGCGAAAGCCTTGATGTAGTCTTCCATGAACAATACTCAAATTCTCTCTTATTTATTATGTTGCGGATACAATGTTGGGTTTCAATGTGGATCAGATTTGGCTGTCAAATGGCATATACCTATTTTAATTTATATTAAGCATATAGTACTCCAAATCATGGTCAAGATCTAGTTTGGCTAAATCTTAAAAAGTTACTTCTATGTTACTTTGCAAATTTTACTTATTTTATATTTTACATTTAAAAGAAGTCACGTTTTTTATTATTATTTTTCTATGAATTTCTACATTTAATGAATTTTTCTTTTTAAGTTATAGCCTATAGGTAGTTTACTAAGGGTCCGTTTGATTGCACCATGAAAAATAGGGTGGAAAGAAAATGAATTCCAGGGAAAATATTTGCCTAGAACTTGTTTACAGGGAATTGTAATTAAGTGTGTTTGATTGGTATAATTTTTCATGGAAAATGTTGAAAGTTTGAAATCCGTTTGACTTCATTTTTTATGGAAATTGTCCATTAAAGTGATAATA
>CAIGRL010199830.1:0-15243 GCA_903798325.1 Fraxinus xanthoxyloides | reverse complement strand
GTGATTAAAGATCAATTTTTAAAATTCAGGTTTGAACTTTATTTATTCAATTTTTAGGTTTTTATCATTTTAATTAAATATTAATTATAAAATTTTCATCCCAAATCCTAGAAACCATTTCCATTTTCTTTCTCTCTCTATTTTGGTGGTTGTGCCGTGGCGGTAGAGGTGTACGATGTGGTGGTAGGAACAGAGATCTTTGGCGGCAAGGTGGTGGTGGTGGAGATGTGAGGTGGCGTGGAGGTGTTGGAGATGTGAGGTGCTGTGCAGTAGTGGAAATTGAGATCTCTAGTGGTGTTGTGGTGGAAGTGGAGGTGTGCGGTGCCGTTGCGGATGCTATGTGCATTCTGTGGTTGTGGCGGTGGTTGTGGGTGGGATGAGATGAGATGGGGTGGTGTGGTGTCTGTGATCAATTATTTAGTTGATTTTGACCAATAATTGGTTAATTTTTGACAAATAAATAATATGTGACCCGCACCTATAAAAAAAATTAATTCGTGGCTGAGAAATAACATGTGATTATAAAATTATTGATTTTTGACCAGAAAATAAGTTGTGACCATTAACTATAAAATTTTGATTCGTGATCGAGAAATAATATGTGACTTAAAAAATTGTTGATTTATGATCGAGAATTTTTTTTTTGATAAGTTGTGATCGAAAATTAAATTTTAACTAATTAATTATATAATTGCGACCAAATTGCATATAATCGTGACCTTAACAATTATCGAAATCGGAACAGTCACCGGAATTAAGCAGCGGCCGGAATAGTCGTCGGAGTAGAGCGGTCACAAAACCCTCCTTGAAATAGTCCCTGGGGCAATAGGGGAGGTGGAGGTGGAGTGAGTTAATTATATTAGAATTAATCTATATGTTATTGACTGTTTCGATGGATCCCCCTCCCTGTTTTGAGACTTGTCACTTGTCTCTTGAGAAAAAAAAATCGGAGAGGTATCAGTACAATCAAAGTAGGTTGTAGAGATTACTATCCATGTCGCGAAGCTAACTGCCGTAAGCTCACCCTTTGGGTGTCACTTCCAGCACACGAGGCCAGCATTCTTCTAGACATACCGACCTGGGAGCCCCATCCGCTATAGCGTTTTAACCGAAAGAACTTCTAGCACAATTCATGCATTTCTGTCTTTATGACCAAAAACGAGGTAGAAATGATTAAAGTCAAAATAGCTTTTAATCACTCGTCCTTCTCTTGACAGCTACTAATGCAGCTACTTCAACGGGTAGGCTGAACTCTAGGCGACTAGGAAGTCTCATTAGACCAGTAGGTTTAAAAACTGACGTAGGGAGATCCATGAACTCAATTGGAGGCAGGCGAACACGAACTGACAGAGAACCCTTCTGTAAGAATTTATAGGTTTGTTCATTTACCAGCATTAGTTTGTACCTTAGCAACGTCCAGGTCTGGAAGTGCATGAACATCATATTCTATATGATCCTTTATACGCCTCCCAATAGGGGACCGTCATTTGATCATTATGTAAATGATTTGGTAGAATATTATGTTATTCTAGCATGGTCCATTATATTATATTACAATTAAATATTTAAATAATTAATAAATACCTGATTTTTGCAATTTTGAAACTTAAGAATTTGGTCATGATTAAAACCTGAACCATGAACTCTTCCTCAATATTAGGACGACTTACTTCTCTTCTTACTTTTAATTAATGAATCATTTCTAGCTTTTTATGATCTGGAATGAAATATTCTCTTACTTTTATAATTAGAATTTTAATTTTTCTGAAAATAATCAAATATAGACGTTAGAGAATGTAACGGCTAGTTTCAATTCCAAAAAGAAGAAAACAATTTTCAGTCAAATTTAATTCCTCTCTATCATAGCAAGCAAAAAAACTTGAATTTTCTGAATTATATTATGTGATCGAAGCACCATTCTTCTTTTCGAATCCGAGAATATTTTCTTTATTGAATTCGAGCGGAAATTATACAAAATCAAGAAGTCATCGAGTTTTCTGTTATATTCAAAGAACGAATACAGTAGACAAATTCTTGGTTTTGATTTTCATTTTCTCCTTAATAATGGCTCCAACACCATCATCAAAATTGAAAACAGCCCACCAATCAAAGACTCCCCAATCGAAGCTTCGGTTGAACTTTTCCAAAGAAACCGCCTCCACCACCACGACCGCCGTACCAGCCGAGCACCCGGTGGAAGTGATAGGCAGAATCCGCAACAATCCAGATCAGAAAGACAAGTCTCTCCCCACCCAATCAACAGTGCAAATCAATTCAGCCCACAATTCCTTGCGACTGAAAACCGACATTGGGTACAGGGATTTTACGCTGGACGGCGTTTCATTATCCGAAGAAGATGACCTTGATGGGTTTTACAGGAAATTCGTGGAGTCGAGGATTAAAGGGGTGAAGATGGGAAACAAATGTACTGTTATGATGTATGGTCCAACCGGGTCGGGCAAGAGTCATACGATGTTTGGGTGTGCAAAGCAGCCAGGGATCGTTTACAGATCATTGAGGGATATTTTGGGGGGAGAAGAAGAAATGGACGGTGAGAAAATAGGGGTTGGGAGATTTGTGCAGGTCAGCGTTTTGGAGATTTACAATGAAGAGATTTATGATCTATTGCAATCAGCCAACAGTGGTGGAAGGTTTGGTCTTGGATGGTCTAAAGGAGGCAGTGCTTCTAAGGTGAGAATTTCTTTGCATTTTGTAATTCGCCTTCAGTTTATTGAACTTGAATCAAGTTAAATTAACTAAAACACACAGTAATTATGCTTCACAACCTACCTGATTATGATTTTTGGATATATGATAACTCGCCTTGATGTTTCATATTCAGTATAACTTCGAATAATCGGCATTGAATTTTTGAAAGGACCAACAAAGGTTACCCAGCAAAGATACAACAAAGATATGTGCAAACATTCTTGACAATCTACCACATAGGTTTGAGTATAGCCTTTAGCCACCAATCTCACCTTGTATCTTTCTAAAGTCACGTGAGCTACTTTTCTGTTAGGAAGTTGTTTTATAATCCACATGTTTGAATAAACCTGTAGTGGCACAACGGTTGGAGTGCCAAGTCTTTCCCCTTTCGTTCGCAGGAGGATTTGAAGTTGTGGAAAGGGACTGTTACTGAGGGAATGGCCGTCAAGGGCTAGAAGTGAAGATATCCCTGAAGACATGAATAATCAACTAGTTTTTAATAAATGTGATGTCCATGTATGCATATAACTTCTTGGCGGCTGGTTGGAGCAATCATAACCCTTCTTTGTTGAAGAATAACCGACAACAACACACATAAGAGCTGAGCTCTGGGATAAAGTTCCCCCAAGAGCGAACTAGGACAGTTTCTGGCAAATGTGATATTGATATATGCATTTTTACTTACCAATGTTGGGTGGTACAATTTAGAACCATGCTTCGCTAAAGCATAATCGATAAGCGCTAAGATCAAGTATAGTGTGATAGTGAGCACGAGTATGAAAAATGAAATACATCATACATCCTAGAAGGGTATGATGGAATCCATCAAATTCACGAAAAACTTCTGAAAATACATTGGAGTTTTGTGGTTTAAGACTCTAGAAAGCTTTTGTCTGATCGAATGGTTAGTAGTTGGCACAATTTTGCTTCCCGGTATGATTTCAGTATATTTTGGAACAAATAAGGCTTGAGAGATTTCTTGAAAGTGTTTATTTTTTCATTCTTTGATAGATTTTCTGTGTTGTTCATAAGTTCACATTTTGCGAATCTATTTTGTTAGGAATAATCATTTCAAGAAGATTGATGGATATTGCCCTTTTCTTGGAAATATGGTGATAGGACCTTTTGAAAAACTTTCTCCTATTATTCGAGTCAGATGTCTTTTTCGTCACCAACTTGGTTAATGGAAATTTTATGAAATATGGGAAACACACTACTATCATCAGATTCATTCTTTAATAAGTACACCAAAGTATTCCTCCTATTGGAATTTCAATAGAAGTGACCAACCAACGTGCACAAAAATGTTTGGAATACGAGAAGAACTCCAAACATCTTAATATATTAAATTAAATAGAAGAGAAGATATTTTATTGCTCAATTGAAGCGAAGGCCTATGATGTTTGGTTAACCCAAAAACTTTACAATAGAAAAATCATAATATCGATGTCAAATAATAAAGCAATGTTTTCTTCAACAAAAGGAAACGTGGATGTCCTGGATGATGGTGTGATACAACTGGATTTGGTCTTTAAGGGATGACAACTTCTCAGAAAAAGATGAGGGAGTGGTAGACTGGTAGTCAATCAACATGAATAATGCTAAGCGCTAAAACACCAACATATGCGTCATTAAATGATAAGTTTAATTGGATGTAGGGAATAAATGATGCATTTTATTAATCCCATCATTTAATGCCATCCAATGCCATCTAGACCGGTGTTGTTGCACCTCGGTGCTAAATATATATGTTGATTAACATTGCACTACTAGCTTCAAGATAATATCTTTTCTTTAGGCAGGCTCAATTGTGTTCCTCATAACTTGGTCTTGGAATACACAGATAGAGAAAATAAGAGCTGCAATTTAGATTTTTTTGTGATTTAATTGACAAAAGATTAACAGATAGTTTAGGCACACGCAACAGAGACGAGAACAATCAACCACCTTGACTGTAAGCAAGGTACCATCAACCACCTTGATTTTTTTATTGTAGGACACAGGCTACATGTGGAGAACAATGAGGAACTTATCATATTATTAGTAGGACAAAAGAAGTGGGAAAACAATCCTTTGAGGCAGTAATAGGATATTTACCTCTGTGCCAACATTTGCATAGGCGGGGTTTTCCATGTAAACATTTGATGACTTGGTTTTTGACTGTAATGCATGTTTTTTTCCTACTTCGCTGCTAAAAATTATTTAATTATATTATTCTCTTTTAATTGTACTTGAAAAAAGGATTTATTTATTCTGTCGAGATGATTTAGCATATTTGAATTATCCCCATTTTCCACTACAATAGGCACCCTCGCTCATTTTTCTAATAACCCAATTCTTTAATTTTTTCAGGTGAAACTGGAAGTGATGGGAAAGAAGGCAAAAAATGCAAGTTTCATATCTGGAAATGAAGCTGGAAAAATATTGAAAGAGATCGAAAAGGTGGAGAAGAGAAGAATTGTTAAAAGTACACTATGTAATGAGAGAAGTTCTCGAAGCCACTGCATGGTACCAATTATTGCAAAGCTTCATTCAGTCTTTTAAAAGGATTGAAGAATGTTTCAATTTTCTGTCTTTAGGTAGAAAGTTCACTTCTTTTACAACTTGCAGATAATTCTTGATGTTCCAACTGTTGGAGGACGACTTATGCTTGTAGACATGGCAGGATCTGAAAATATAGAACAAGCCGGTCAAAATGGAATGGAAGCAAAAATGCAGGTATAAATTTCTAGATTATACGTGCTTGGTAAATCATTCTTCAACCAGAATAAATAACCCGAGTTCTTGACACCTTGTGATGCAAATGATTTCTATCCGTATGATAATCTCGATTTTTTCCTCCTACATGCAGACAGCAAAGATCAACCAAGGAAACATTGCATTGAAACGAGTGGTCGAATCCATTGCAAATGGTGATTCTCACGTGCCATTCAGAGATAGCAAGCTAACCATGCTTCTTCAGGTATTTTTTTTTTTTTTTTATGATGTCATTTATTGTCACTTTTCTACAATTTTCATTTAGTTCTTCAATGGTTTCTGAAATCAAGTTGGCATTTTTCACTAGGATTCTTTTGAAGATGATAAGTCCAAAATTCTGATGATACTTTGTGCCAGCCCGGGTCTGAAGGAGCTGCATAAAACTATTGCCACTTTAGAATATGGTGCCAAAGCAAAATGTATAGTCCGTGGGCCCCATACACCAATTAAGGAGAAAGGCGCTGAAGATTCTTCATCAGCAGTCATTTTGGGATCAAGAATTGAAGCTATGGACCAGTTTATCTATACGTTACAGATGGAAAGCAGACTTAGGGAAAAAGAGCGGAATGAGGCACAGAAAGAGCTCAAGAAGAAAGAAGAAGAAATTTCTGGATTAAGGACTAAACTTGCAATAGTAGACGGAGGAGGAACGAGGATAAGCGAAGATGAGATTGATTCAAAAGTAAACGAGCGAGCACAGATGCTGAAAAGTGAATTAGAGAGGAAGATAAAGGAGTGTCAGAAAATGGCCAATGACATTCTTGAAAAGGAAAGGAGAAAAATGGAAGAAAAGATATTTCAACAGCAACAGGAGGTTGAAATGCTCAGGCGTCGTTTAGAGGAAATCGAGTCCGAGCTTTCTTCTTCGAGGGCTGAGAGTGCATTGTCAGCAGACATAGAGGAAAACAGCTTTATTAAAAGGTTTTTGGAGGTCAGTTCCGAGGATTCAGAGATGGTAAAATCCATGGACTTGGACAAGTCGCTTGACATGGGCATTATTAAATATGATGAAGTAGTTCATAAAGCAGAAACAAATTCAATTACTGCCATTTCTGGATATTCTGACACGAACAATTCAAATGAAGACTTGTCAAATTTCACCAACAAAACATGGTTGAGCACAGTATATGAGGAGGAGGAGGAAGAAGAAAGTGAGGAAAATTTATTAGATGAGGAAGTGCAGAAAGAGGTAATTGAGGAGGAGAATACATGTCCTAGCACTCTCGTTTTGCCAGAATTTTCATGTGAAAATCCAGAGAAAGATGATACAGTCGACCTTGTACGATTTGAATTGTACAGCAAGCCACAAAATGACAACAATGCAACCTCTAGAGAAATGAGGATTCAAAATATTTTCACACTATGTGGAGATCAAAGAGAACATTCCCAGCACGAAACTCCTACACCTGTTAGAAAGAAGTTAGAAGATTCGAAGGAGAATCACAACCCGTTAGATGATGATGAAACAAGTGGTGACCTTGAAGTATACGTGAAATGGGAGGCTTCAAAAGAAAATGCTGGCAATTTTATTACCGCATTAAAGGTTTTGAAAGATTCGACTCTTGCTGACTTGCGGAAGTTGATAGAAATCTATCTTGGTGGGGAGGAGCAAGCATTCACTTTCCTTGTTCTTGGGGTAATTAATCTTTTTTTACGTTTTCGGATTACACTTGGCCACGTTTGTGAGTTCCTTGAAGCATGCTAATCTGATGTCAGTATTTTGTACAATTCTTGATTAATCTGTGCTTTCCTTGATTAACTTCTGTTTGGTGGTTGGATCTGTGCGCTACAGGATGATCCATCAAGCTGTCCCGTGTCTAGAGAAAAGGAGGCAGCAACTCAGACGAGCAAGCTTCCTATATGCAACAACCAATTGTTACACCGCCATCTTGCTTGTTTACGTCCTGCGAAGCCAAATCAATGCCACAGTCATCTCCCATTTAGCCCTCTCGAGAACAGGCTTTCTACAGCTACTCCAAGATCACAGCAAGGCGATTACCTTTTCACCTAAACTAGCACGACACCTGATTTCATGTACATTTATGCACTGTTGATATCCAGTTGGATCAATGTTTTGGGGAATGTTTAGTGCAGTACTGAACATTGTAACGAACAAGATTAATTTTATTTTTATTTTTATTTTTGTTCATTAATACAATTCAATGTTGTAAGATCCACTTTACTAAATAAGTCATTCAGTTACTCTTAATGAGATGCAAAGTTTCTTTTCTCTAACTTCCAACGGGTAACCATATTCACACAAATTTAATTACATTTTCCTAAATGTTAGTCGATCAATTGTTTACTCTTAATGACAGTCGGTGCTATTATTTCGAGGAAGTTAATGAGTCTTTAATCTATTGCTTCCCAAGAGCCGAAAGCCGTCCTATAAAATCGAAGAAGGATGCCTCGTCTCTTTGCATCTAACATCACTTTCTTCCTCAACGATGAGCGGTACAATTATTTAAATTCACTTACTCAATATTTTCTCGCGTTTCTAAAATGGATTATACATGCAATTAGATAGTTATCTTAGTGTTACTTGACGACCCAACTTCTCATCTAATGGTAGCACATGATGAAAGAAAAAGACCAAGCATAATATATTTTCAAAGTAGAAGCATATACCGTGTTGATGGGATTTTGAAAAAATAAATAAATAAATAATAATAATAATAAAATTATTTTACTTCGTAATTAATTAGATTATCAGTAATTTGAGTTCAATAAATAATTAGGACACTTCATTTTTACTAATTGATAATAAATTAATAACGAAGAAGATCTTTTAAATAAAGATTAATAACAATAAGGCTTCTTAAATTCTACGGAAAAGGATGCCCAACCTGAAAGTACCGAAAATACCCATGAAGACGATAAAGTTCAAGCAGTTTCCTTGGGCCAATTTCGTCTAAACAAATCACCACAGCTCTTTTGGGAATTGTATATATAGCCGTTGCAGCTTGCATATTCCCAAACTATTGTGAAGAAATCCCAAGAAACGAATCGATCTCTCTCTGATTATTTGTTTCGCCCCGACCCTCGCGTTCTAATTCTAAATTCAATTTTCTTTAATTTGGATTTCACTAGGAAATCCCCAGAAACAAATCACTCTCTCTGATTATTTGGTTCGCTCGTGCTTTCTAATTCCAAACTCAATTTTCTTTAATTCAGATTTCACCGTATGTTTTGCAGGGATTTCGATTTTTGTACTTTTCTTAATTGTTCAAGAATTTCTTTAATTTAATTGGATTTCTTTTGGTTTTTGCAGGTTCCTTGATGATGGAAACACGAAGTAACAGTTCATCTGCATCGTCGTCAAACAATACTCGATCTCAATCCCTAGTTCAGGAGCAGTTCCTTCCTAGGCGAAATTTACGGGAAAATGTATGTATCCAATACTTATTTATCTATTGAAATCTAATGGAAAACTTTATATGAATTTTTCTCAAACGACAATGCTAAGACTTCTTTTGTAAAACTTTAAGAAGAGTAGACAGCAGATAGGGGAGATTAAGGAAATGAAGAACTTGTCTTTGGAGGTTAAATTTCATGGGTTAAGAGAGTGAGAAGGAGTAGAGAAAATGTGAGTAGTGGGACGTGCATGTAAGCCTTGATTAATAGATGCCGTGAAGGAATTGTATGCCACTTGTTACGGTTATTTCTCTTCACAAGGTTTTGTTGGCTTGTGGCTAGTTGATTATGAGGCTCAAACTTCACGGCATGAATTTTTGAATTGAGGCACAAGTCTCACCTCAAACCAAAAATTAAGTCAAAAAATTATGGAGTGATACGAAAATAAACGTGTAATAAGCCATAAGTAATCTTGAAAACTATTCACATAATTAACACTCTAATAGATCAATAAGGTATCAAATTCTCCTGCTGCTTGAGTTCCTGCAACGTCTCAATATCATAGCAAAGAGAAGAAGAGTCGGAGAATTAAAAAAATTAAAAAAGGAGACAAATTGCCGAAAAATAAATTTCAAAAGCAAAATTACCTGCCCGAGTTTCACAGCTTTAGGCGTGCATCCCTTTCAGGTGAGACGTCTATCTCAATATAATAGTATAAAAACAAGTGCATTGAGGAACTGGTCCTATGCCTCATTTTGAGCACGCCACAGTGGTGCCTTTTTAAACCAAATAGAACTGTATTCAAGCTAGAGATTCAGTTAAATGCAAATTTGACACCAACTTAGGGCTGAACTGAAAATCATATTCTAGTTTTAGGCAACTGAATACAAGACTAATAAAGAAGAAAAGGGAACTGAATATTGAAGTTTTGTTCAGATTTGATGACAAGTGAAATTATACACACCCCCATTTCTTCCTCCGGGATGCTCTCAGAAACTTTTTCGTTGATGCAATTCCTGTAAGTGGTCCAGTTTAGTGCCTTAATTTATGCCATTTAGTTTGTCTAAATTGAGGAATGCATTTTACCATTTTTTAGGTTTGGTTGCCATCAAAATGTAATGAATGTTTACTGAAACAAGTGATTTTGATATGACGTTTTGGGATGAACGTGGAATGTCTGAGAATTAGATATGTAGATGTTGATGATTATGCTGTGGAATTATTATTTTCTTTAATGATATATAATATGTATCTACACAGTTTGGTCAATGTTGATGATGATTGAGTCTTTGTTGCATATGGTGTTCTTGTTAAATTTCTACTTGCATCTCATTTTGTTGCATTGCATTGCATGTTTCACGAATACAAAGACTTCCTATGCTTTAGGAACTTGTATCCACTGCTTACTGGGGATCCTCTATGTATTTGCTAAAAGTAGTGCATGCAATTTTTATCTCCGCAAATTTTTACCAGGTTTGTGGCTAGTTGCTTATAAGGCTCAAATTCAGAACCTATAAACTTGTATTTAAAGCGCCAGCTTGGTAGACATCAAAATATGACATGCAAGGTTTATTTTAAATACAACATAAATGCAGAGCATTAATATAAGTTGAGTAAGCTTTAAAATTATTTTCAATTCAGCATTATGGTGTCAATTCATGATTTTAAGCATTATCATTTGCTACTGATGCTCTAAATTTGTTTCTCTTTGTCAAAATGCAATTTAAACAGTGTTTTGGTAGTTGATACCGTGTTATAAATAATGGGTTTGGGGTGAAAATTATATGCTCTTAGGAAGTTATCCTTACCAGAAAATTGAATTATGTCCATAAAAACCATCCTTGATAGACACTTAGATGGACAGGAAATATAGTATAATAACATGCATCTAAAGATTGGGCACCAGAGGAGTAAATGGAGTTGAATTCAATTCCCTTTCCTCATTTTTCATTTTCCCGTTTATCATGAAAAATAATACTGGATTACTAGTGGGTTTGAGAGTAATTTGAATGACGAGCTGTTTACTTGTGTTTCCATGCGTCTCAATAATCCGATGGTTTTTCATTTTTTGCAACAGTTGGATCGATTTATTCCAAACAGATCAGCGATGGATTTTAACTATGCACGCTACATGCTAGCAGAAGCGAGGAAAGACAAGGAAAATCCAGCAGTGGATGCTTCTCCATCCACGGAGGCATACAGGAAAATGCTCGCTGAAGCCCTCAATATGAATAGGACACGGATTCTTGCATTCAAGGACAAGCTGCCAACCCCAACTAAGTCCATTCTGCATGAGTTTTCATTGTCTGCTCACCGGGCCAAACCCTTAAAATGCCGCCGGCACATTGCCCAGGTTCGTGGTGTTAAGTGCTTTTCCCAATTAGATGAGAGATTTTTTATAACATGAATGTTTTATTGAAAAAATTCTAAATTTAATTCATACATTTATTCAGACTTGTGAGAGAATTTTGGATGCCCCCGACATTTTGGATGATTACTACCTGAATCTACTAGATTGGGGTAGCAACAATGTTGTCTCCATTGCTCTTGGAGACACCGTGTATTTGTGGAATGCATCTAACAGTGCTACATCGGAACTTGTAACAGTTGCTGAAGAAAATGGCCCTGTGACCAGTGTCAAATGGGCTCCCGATGGACGACACATTGCTGTTGGGCTGAACGACTCGGAAGTTCAGCTATGGGACTCACAATCCAATAGACTGGTGTGTATCATTCTAATACTTTCTCATCATTTTTAACGGAGTTTGATTGGATTCATCTAAAATCTAGCCCGATGCTATATCCAGGTCAATTTATAACATTCACTTATTTTCATTATGTACTGCAGCTGAGAACTTTGAGAGGAGGCCATGGGTCACGAGTTGGTGCTTTGGACTGGAATAATCACATTTTGACTTCTGGAGGTATGGATGGTCGGATAATCAACAATGATGTTAGAATGAGAGCACACATTGTCGAAATGTATAGTGGACATCATAGAGAAGTTTGTAGGCTTACATGGTCAGCCTCTGGCCAGCAGTTAGCCAGTGGTGGTAATGATAACCTCCTCCACATATGGGACAGATCGACGGCTTCGTCTAATGCTCCAACACAGTGGCTTCATAGGCTTCAGGAACACACTGCTGCTGTCAAAGGTCTTGCGTGGTGTCCTTGGCAAGGTAATTTATTGGCCTCAGGTGGAGGTGCAGGTGACCAGTGCATAAAATTCTGGAACACACACACCGGTGGGTGCTTGAGCTCAGTTGACACAGGCTCACAGGTTTGTGCTTTGTTATGGAATAAAAATGAGCCCGAACTGCTTAGCTCTCATGGTTTTACTCAGAATCAGCTCACTCTCTGGAAATACCCTTCCATGATGAAAATAGCTGAGCTCAGTGGGCATACATCCAGAGTTCTTTTCATGGTTCAGGTACTGATTTATATCTTATGAGAAGAATAATGCAACGCTATAATCTCTTAATATCTTAATTCTGATTCTTTTCTTGTACTCCTCTGATCCAGAGCCCGGATGGATGCACAGTTGCATCAGCAGCAGGGGACGAAACGCTGAGACTCTGGAATGTTTTTGGGACACCTGAAGTGGCAAAATCTGCACCAAAGGCTAACTCAGAGCCATTTTCTGACTACAACTGTGTTCGATGATTGACACGGTATTGCAAATCTGATTCTTTAGTGCATGAAAGTCCTAGGAATGCATGAACCCAAAATGATCAGCGATCGTCCTCTTATGATTCTTTTAAGCTACACTCCAGGTACAAATCTGGATGATCCATCCTCCTGTATTCATTTCATTGCATATATTTGATCTGTCATTATTATCATTGTCTGATAGATTTTTTTTTTAATTAAAAAAATCTGTTCCCTTGATTTTACAGGATGCTCATCGAGCAGTCTCGTGTCTAGAGAAACGAAAGCAAAAACTCAAAGCAAGCTAACTTTCCTATTTGCAACAACCAATTATTATACGGCAAGGCGATTTACTTTTTCACCTAAAATAGAACAAAAGCAAAATTCGAGGTCAATATATTTGAGTTTCTTCTCCTGTAACACAGTCTTTCATTCTACTTTATGAAACAAGTCATTGAATCATTGTAAATAAGATGCATTTTTTCTTCTCTACATCTGATCTCTGTCTTCTTCATTTAAACACTTTGATATTGATTGCAAAAGCTTGTGATGAAACTGTTTTTTGAGGTCGCCAAAATTTGAAGTGTTTTGCTTCTAAATATTAACCATATATCCGTTTTGTTTGTGTGTGTGTGTGTATCTACATGTAATTATATACACATGCATGGATAGACAGGGACACGAGAAAAGAATATGGATATTTCCTCTACAGCAAAATCTGTAGCAGGTCACAAGTTTGAAATTATTGCATCGGCATTAGCATCTATGTCGGAATCATTGATTGTGTACTGCATTAGATCCACGATTTTCAAGTCGTGATAGTCCCCTAATAGACATCCTTGGTTGCTTCAGAATTGAGCTGCTTAATCCACTTTTACACGTGTAAAAATGGCTAAGAGTCCGCAAACAAAGAAATATTCTTGTGCTTTCTGTTTGATTTCCCAATTTACTGCCTTACCGGAAAGATAAGTGAATTGGGATGCACGTGGCTGCCAAATCATAATCCTTCAATTTTTCTCACCCTTTTCCCCGTATAACTAAATTTCTTTGCTCGATGACTCGAGTAATTTAGGGGTTGTTGACAAAGTTTTGAATAAAAGTTTTAGAAAATTTTAATAAAAATTAATGAAATGTGTGGTGGAAAAGTTATGGGTCTGATAAAATGTGTGATTAAAATTGAAGTTTGATCAGTAGAAAATTTGATAAAATTTAATCGAAGTTTTGTCAAAGAAGCACTTAATTTTATTCCATGAACCATTTGTGTAAGTAAATACATTAGTACTGTATCTCTTATTTTTAAGTAAGTTTAGAAATACATCGGTTGCATTCATTAAGCCCTATAAAAAGTATTCCTATTTGAAAATGACAAGACAAATAATCCGATTTTCCATCTTTAATGATCAACATTTTAATTTATGTATGAACGTAAAACAATGGTATTGAGTGACAAAAAGCCAGCAAACTATAACAAATACCTTAACTCTTGACGAAAAGTTGAAGAGGAAAAATATTGCAATAAATAGCATAAGTCACACAATGTCGAGTAAAATTTCTATCTACTTGGTTAATTGGGTTGCGATATGCTTATGAGTGAATAACAATGACATGAAATGTTAGGTTAATTGAGTACTTGTTTTATTCATATTTGTATTAACGTCTAAAGTTTTAGCTGTCAAGTTATAAATAACGTCGTTTATTGAAAAATAACTTATACAACATATAATAATAATAAAAATTATTTAGATAGACGATCAATCGATTATTACTTAATGTTAATCGACGACCCGACTCCTTGGGCATATGCCACGTTGATGGGGGTTTAGAAAAATGAAAAAAAAAACTATTGACATGTTGCAATCGTTCTAACATTATTAACATGCAATGACATCTATTCCCTTTGACATACATCTATTCCCACGACCAAACGCATCGTATCCATGATTTTTAAGATTACTTTTTGATGGTCACAATCCCATCCACATACCACATTCTAATGCTCGTATTGTGTAGATGTAACTCGAATAATTAAACAAATTCAAAGTTTGAGAACTCTTTTCGAGTTACTGTATTGATATGCGTATAACATACGAGAAATAAGATTACACATAAAATAATTTTTTAATGAATTTTGTTATATTTCCCTTGAAGCATTTATTTATATGTTATATAACTTGTTTAACGTAGCTTAATACTTTGATGAAAAATTAAGTCAAAATCAACAATTAATTTTAACTATATATTTCGTGAAGTTCATAACTTTTATCAAATTTTTAACCGCACATCTCACCAGTTTTTAGCAAAATCTAATTTTTAACTACACCAAAACATAGACATAAGAATTAGTGTTGCATCCTAATAGAATTCTAAGATGCAATGATCATAACTCTACTAAAGTAGAATTTAGAACTCTTGAAAATGTTGACATTTTATTTACCATTGTTTGAGTCGTATTTTCATTTTTTACTAATTTTCGACTATATATTCTTCAATAAAATAAAAAATTTCATCATATCAATGACTTTTCATTCTTTTTCTATCACATATTCACCATCACATCACAAAAAATGCATTCTCTCCTAAAAATATGCATCAAACACACTCTTAAATCGAATTGATTTAAGACTCTAAGATTTTCACATCTCAACAGCAACTCCATCACGCTACAACGCACTAATTGAGTAACGTCTAGCATTTTAAGGCCTTGTTTGTTGGAGATTAAAATCAATTTTTTAGTAGATTTTGATAAAAATTAATGAAATATGTGATTAAAAAGTT
>CAIGRL010199798.1:0-10098 GCA_903798325.1 Fraxinus xanthoxyloides | reverse complement strand
CTCCAGCATCAGGATCATAAAATCTCTCCAAGCTAATAACTGTGAACTTTCCACTTTGCCCAACTAGAACTGCAGTTAGGCCACTAACAATGTGGAATGAAAAGCCTGAAAATATCTGCACTTCTGGCCTTGCTGGATATGTGAAATACACATCTAGAAGTTCAGTTTTACCTCTTATATCTTCCAAAACAATTCCTCTATCATCATACGCATCAATTTTCGGTTTCCATTCAATAGCCTCAAAGATGTTTTAAGCTGCAGCTTGACCTGCTGCAAATGCATTTNTTTAGTTTCAACATCTTCAAATTAACTCCATCTATAAGTACTTCTCCAGCATCAGGATCATAAAATCTCTCCAAGCTAATAACTGTGAACTTTCCACTTTGCCCAACTAGAACTGCAGTTAGGCCACTAACAATGTGGAATGAAAAGCCTGAAAATATCTGCACTTCTGGCCTTGCTGGATATGTGAAATACACATCTAGAAGTTCAGTTTTACCTCTTATATCTTCCAAAACAATTCCTCTATCATCATACGCATCAATTTTCGGTTTCCATTCAATAGCCTCAAAGATGTTTTAAGCTGCAGCTTGACCTGCTGCAAATGCATTTATACATAGAGATGTCCAAGTGATCTGATTCAAGAACATATGGAGTCAGTTACTTTCAAATTAATAATAATTGCAATTTTGGTATGCACTGCTAAACAAAGCTAGAGAGTATAATAATAAACAAGATTTGATGTTTTACTTACATTCCACCAGTCATTATGGCCATCATGATACCTACAATTGTTAAGAAGAAGTTTAAAAGTTCAGGAATTCAGATGCAATTTGAGTGCAAATGCAAACTAACACTGTGGTGATTGCAGCATTTTAATTACCGTTCTGATTGCTCCTCTGTTTGTTCAACCAATTTCCAGCATCTGCATTAGCAACTTGTCATCGACTCCACATCTTCGCCATAAACAATGACATGGATCCTCTGGCTATGGCAAGTGCAGGAATACAAGACACAATACTAGGATAGAAGCCATCCTTTACAGAAAGCAATTATAAACCCTCAAATGAATGTTGACATAAATTGAGCCCCTGTTTGGTACACATTAAAATTTTCATTCTCATTATTCTACTCATTTTCAACCCCACATTCTTCAATAAAATAATATTTTCCATCACATCAATAACTTTTCCTTCTTTTTTAACCATACATTCTTCATCAATCTACTATTTCAATATACATTCTTCCAAAATAATGTGGCTCAAATACACTCTGTGAATTTCCCAAACTAAGAGAATCATTTCTTAACAAGATTCAAGGAGTTTGGTAGATAGTATTCGACAAGATCTAAGTTCTTTTTCTTCCTTGACATTAATTATAACAAAATAAGTAAATTGCACTCGAAGTTTAAGAACTCAACTTTTCGCCCATGGCTTCTTGAATGAGAATGGTGTCCCCAGACATCCTCCCAGTGACCTCTCCCCTTGTTGTTTGAGTGTCGAAGAACTCGATATCTTGTCTTCATAACGTTCTCAAGTACAACCCTCTAATTCGATCTGATCGTCTTTCCCTGCTTACCATCCAGCATGACATCTCTGCAATGCACAAACAAGCAGTTTCCATTGAAGTCAATTGTGAAAAATCTTGAAGAATGTAATTACTAAAATTCACAAAATTTTATATGTTATGGGGAGAAATTTTGAATGACTACCGGTACGTACATAGAAATGAAGTTATGCCGGCTCCAATAGCCAAATAAACTATTTGAGAGAGAGATGAAAAAATTCCAAGATAATATAGAATAAATACTTATAAACTCCTCAACAGTGAAAGCAATTTTTTACTCTGCTTTGATCAAGGGTGTCAAAATTACTTTCCAGATTTTGAACCAGACTAGTCTTACTGTGCATGCTAAAGCAGTAAAACTAAGATGCCATGAATATATACGATAATCAGTTTCCTAAAATTTGCTTAATCTCCTTTTTGCTCAATTTATGTATTGCTTATTACCACCATAACTTTGTGTTCAACGCCAAACTTTACCCAAATATGGCAGAATTGAGGAAAAAATGGAATAATTAAATTATGCATAAATTGAATTTCGTATAACCTAATTCCTACCTTTTTTTGGGTCAGAAGGCTTTTGTTTTTAGACAATTTGTTCATTGAAATTCATTTCATATTAATTATTTCTTATTCATCTCCATAAACTTGTGCATCATCGAGTCAAACACTAAGTGGAATTCATTTGTTCATCTATTCTGAAAAAACCATAAAAATTCCAGTTCGGAAGGAGACTACTGAATTCAATACATTACTTATTGCTTATAACCATAATTTAATGGCACCACTTGCAAAGTCAAGTGGTAATTGTTGTTAGAATGGGACTCATGATCTCATTGTATGAAAAATAAAATACAAAATCACCTTATTCTGAATTGAAATTTCTCTAAATTCAAAGGACTGAATTTGTTTTACGCAATAGTTAGAGACCCAATCGAAATTTATGGTTGGGTTTTTGGGGCATAGTTTTAAACCATTTTAGTCCTTTAAGTTTTAAGAAACTTCAATTCGGTTTCCCAACTGAAATTTAGGATTCTAGGGTTCAGTTACAGTTTAAACCAATCAGTCCTTCAAGTTTTACCAAACTTCAACTCGGTCATTTAACTATAGCTTAAAACCAATTCATTCATTCAACTTTAGATAAACGTCAATTCGGTCATCCAACTATTGTTTAAAAGCATTATTGTCCTTCATCTTTTATAAAACTTCAATTAGGTCATCCAACTACTGTTCTAAAGTACTTTAGTCCTCCCACTTTCAGAAAACGTCAATTGGGTCATCCATCTATTTTTTATACCATATTAGTTCTTTAACTATTAGGAAACAACATTTTGGTTATCCAACCACTTTTAAAGTTAAGTTGATCCTTCGACTTTTAGGAAATTTCAATTGGGTCATCAAATTAATGTTCAGCAGCAACTAAGTCCTTCAACTTTTAAGAAACACCAATTTTGTCATCTAACTATTTGTTGTGAATAATTAAGTCCTCCAATTTTGAGGAAACATCAATTTGGTCCTCTAACTACTTTCAATAGAAACTTAGTACTTCAACTATTTGGAAACTTCATTTTTGTCGTCTGACTATCAATTGAATATAATTCAGTCCTTTTTCTTTTAGGTAACTTCAATTGGGTCATCCAACTATTCTTCCGCAGCAATAAAGTCCTTCAACTTTTACGAAACAACAGTTTTGTCATCAAACTATTCTTTGGGAACATTTAAGTCCTTCAACTTTTAAGTAACGTCAATCTCGTCATTCAACTATTTTGAAACTTCATTCTGGTCATCTAACTATCAATTGAAATCAATTTAGTCATTCAACTATTGGGATTCTTCATTTTGCTCATCTAACTATCAATTTAATTCATTTTGGTCCTTGATCTATTGGAAAAATCATTTCGGTCGTGTGACTATGAATTAAAGTCAATTTAGTCATTCAACTATTGGGAAACTTCATCTTGTTCATCTAACTATCAGTTAAATTCAATATAGTCCTTAATCTATTGGTAAACTTTGTTTTGGTCATCCAACTATTAATTACAGTAAATGTAGTCCTTCGACATTTCGGAAGCTTCAATTAGGTCATCTAACTATTGTTCTGCAGCATATATAAGTCCTTCAACGTTTATGAAGCATCAATTTTGTCATCTGGTCTATTGGTTGGGTACAATTGAGTCCTTCAACTAATTTTCAATGGTAATTTAGTCCTTTAACTATTAGGAAATATTGTTTTCGTCAACTAGCTATTTTAAAATCAATTTAGTCCTTCGTCTTTCAGGAATATTCAATTGGTTCATCTTACTATTGTTTAAAAGTAATTTCATCCTTCAACTTTATTAAAACTCAATTGGGTCATCAATTTATTGCTTAAATGTAATTTAGTCCTTGAACCTTAAGGAAACTTCATTTGGCTCATCCAACTATAGTTTAAGCAATTTAGACCTTATACTTGAAGGATAATACAATTGAGTCATCCAACTATAGTTTTAAAAACAATTTGGTCCTTCAATGTTTGGGATAACTTCAATGGGGTCATCCGACTATAGTTTATACATACTTTAGTCCTCCATGATTTCGGAAACTTCAATTGGGTCATCAGACTATTTGTAAAAGGCGATTTAGTCCTTCAACATTTTGGTAAACTTCAATTGGATCATCCAACTACTAAGAATCGCCAATTACATCCAACCTAAACCTTAATTAATTCAAAAATGCCTCTTTTTAAATTCTTCAATTAATATTCAACCTCAAAGACAATTTTTAAATGTACCCTCTATTTTTTCCTTTCAAACCTGACTCCATGACTACCATTCCCAAGCCCTCGCACCACAATCATGTTGCCCGCTAGGGGCGGATTGAGGTGGGTCCTGATGGGTCATGTGACACACCAATTTAAAATTGGTTTTCTTATTAAAAAAAATTTAAAAAAAAATCAGATTTATTATAATCAAACCCTGCTCTTCCCGTTGTAAAACCCCAAAACCCTTCTGCCTCCAGCGAAACCAGCCTGCTCCACCCTCCTAAGATTGCCTTCCGTCGGACCGTTATTTTGCTGTCGATTGAACAGCTCCCCACCTCCACCGACCAACCGCCAGACTATTTGTCCCGTCCAGCCGGACTTTCTTTGTTTTTTCAGTCAAAACACATGTAATTGATAATAAATCATCACCTGGTTTGTAACTTTATATACTTGTTAATGATATGGAAATTTATCTATCCTCTCTTTAATATCACAGGGATCCCAGATTTAGTGAAATTATTTCCATAGTTTGATTATGTAATTAGAATAGAATCTCGAGAAGTGCTTGAAGTATATATTATGCGGGATCCGTATTTTTGTGGGTTTCATACCATGTGAGGGTTATGTACACTCTTGTGTACATATATTATGTACACTTATCATTTTTTTAAAATCTTTGTCTACTGTGTATCAATTACATTCACTTTAGGGTCCTTAAAACTTTTGTTGGAAAGTTAGGATTACATCCCAACCATGTTTGATAACTTCAGTGCAAATGTGGCAGTTGAAGGAATTACAGTTAACCTAGGAGTTAGGCCTTTGGGACATAGCTGGTTGAGGGAAGCCATTTGGGAGTGTTTAGCTGGTTGATGAGGCATCTTTTGATTTTTCAGGGACTTGGAAAGGATACTGTGTAGAAGTAGTTTCTGATGAAGTCTTACGCTGAAATTGAGGAAGCAAATTAATTAGAATATTGGTGCAACTTGAAAAGATTTTAGGGTCCATTTGATACGTAAACAACCATGTTATTTATACTGAAAAGTTTGACAACCTGCCACAGGCGCCCCCTCAATAGGGGGTTGCCATGTGGCGTTTTATTAATAAAGTTGTCAAACTTTTCGGTACAAGTAGAATAATTCTAAAGATGGAAATGAATTCCAATTTCATATTAGTTGAAAAATAAAAACCCACAAAACTCATAAAAATTTGTTTTCCATGAAGACAAAGAAAATGCAATTTAAAGTGATCGTACCTTAAAATTCGATTTCCATTTTCACGTTGCAATCAAACAGCAAGAGTGGAATTCGTTTTCCTCGAATGTGATATTTTCCATGAAATTTCATGCTATTAGACGGACCCTTACATTTTATTTCAATCCATCCAGCTGTGAAGCATTGTGGGAGCAGAGTTAGCACGGCCCACGTGAACAATCTAGCGGGAAGCAAGCAAGCAACAACTTCACCATTTGTTTTCCCATCTTCAGTCCTTTATTCCTTTATTTTTGGCGCCTTGTATTTCAAACTCTTTGAATTCTTGAGTTTGGAGATGAATGAAGAATTTATTTTTGATGATTGAAGATGAAGAGACAGATGGTTTTACTTTTTCTGTAAGTTCACCTAACCAAATCCTTGTTAAGTGTGCTTAATTATCTTATTATCCAATATCAGACAAAAGGATAATTTTCAGCTGTTGGGATTATGTTTCACGGGTCATATTACATCTGAAAGTTAATGGATCTTAGGGAGATGCTTCAGGGCCCAAGTGAAACACAATTTGGGCCGTAGTAAGTAACGCCCATAACACACACAACGTCAATAGTCAATACAGAGGAACATTTCCAAACAAACGGGGTTCTCAAATACATCAGAATTGTAACAACATAGCAAGCCCAATAATATACATCTTTAAGATTGAGAGGATGAACCGCCAAACAGATTGAAAAAAAGAGAAGAAAATTTGACCGCCAACCTGGCTTGAAGACATGGTTCAATAGACTTCAGCAGCAGTATAATTTGTGGGGATTCTTTGGCGTTTCTCTACATATGCCGTAGGGAACCAACCTGCTCGGCCTTTGCATTCTCCTTCTGACCATCCGGACGGACTTATCTGAGTAAAGCATAAATATATTAGAAAATACTGTACAGCATATTGGGGAAATTCTTAGCTAATACAAAGAAGCATGGTGGATTTAGCACGATTGCCAGAGTATATATACCGAGAAAAGTATTTCAAGTCTTTAAACGGATGTGTAGCTGAAAAATATAGTTATTTAGATGTTCAATGCAGAACACAGAGATCAACTTGTACGAAACTCTCGAGTGGGCTATTCAACGCCGAATAGGAGGGATATTGGTGCATTTTAGGGAAGTGAAATCAGCTATCACAATAGAACTAAATATGATACGTATGCACATATTGAATTGAACTCAACAAAGCCCGATGACATACACACTCATGCATACAAGATAAATAATAATCAGAAAAAGGAGAAAGGCAGGAGAGAGAGATTCAGCAACCTTCCGAACAACAACATAATCTCCCAATGCCAAGCTCAGTTCCTTCTCCGATGCAGCATCAAAAGGATGTGTTGCCTGTAATCGTATACACGTGTATCAGTGAACCATGATTTAGCAAGGATTTGCCCACTAAATAAATTGTTATGGCACTACAAGATGACCTTCATGCACTAGATAACACTGGAAATATTATTATACTACCCCTGTTAGCCAATCTCAAGTGTTGAATAAATAAATTGCTGTCAATAGAACTATGATTAGATATTAACTTTCAGAATCACATTCGTAAGAAAATAAAATTCAGAAAGTTTACTGCCGTGTGGAATATTTTTGCTTTTCAAAACCAGGGGAAAGAAACAGTGGAAATAATTGCTTCAAAAACATTAGTTACAGCAGTCAAGAACCAGCATAATAGTCAGTCTTGAATGTCAAAACAAATAATTGTTATCCATAAAATTATTATTAGATTAACTTTCGGATTAGATTCTTAAGATAGTAAAATCCATATAAATTACCATTAGATGAAGTCTTTGTGCTTTAAGAAAACTTTTAAAAATAGAGAAGTAAAATTTGAACTTACCTCTGCAAGAAAGTACTTCGTTTTCTCTGAAGAGTGATTGAGAGGAGTTACAGGAGGAGCAGCCTCTTTCCGTTGTTTCTCTGAGACAATCTACAAAAAATTGCAGGCTACCACATAAAACACTATAAACGAACATCTTTTCTGAAATTATACGGACAACCACAGACCTCAGCTTCAATATTACCAAGAATCGTAGCTACTCTCTCATGATATATCCTCTCACCTTCAACCTGTGAAGTAATTTAAACACATGGCTTTCACGTGTATCATAGGAAAAAATAATCGAGCATCAATTTTAAGAGAACCAGTAATACATACCATAGCAACAAGTCTCTGAAATGTAAGCCTCTGCTGCTGTGATTCTACAGCAGCCAATGCAGCTGCTGCTTCTTTACCAAGTACTGCCATGTTTGCTTTCAATTCGTGCATTCTAGATTCTGCTGCATGCAGCTTTGCTACATTTTCTGGTATAGGAGATTCCCTTACCCGTGCTTGTCTTCTAGAAACTTCTGCTGCCTATTCATATGTTATGGTTAACTAAATTATATGGCATTATATTATAACGTCCACAGAATAGGTGATGATATACTTCAAGCCACAGCAAACTTTTTGATTCTCACTACTGATTACCTGTGCCTCTGCATCTTGTCTCATTTTGCTGTAACGTTGAGCAAGATGACGAGCATCTTCGAGAGGAGAACCACCTATCATTGCCCTCAGGGGTTCTAACACCTAAAATGGCATGTTTGGTAATTACCAAAATTAGCTAATCATAGAAAATCTCTCAAAAGTCCAACATTATTAACTGTTAAACCATTACCAAAAAGGACATGCAGTCCAGTATCATGCAACAATCAGTAGTTTGTTCATACACCAGATATCATTACAGAGGATTAATAACTAAAGGGGCGAAAACTTCCTAGAATTGCATATAACGAGTACTAAAATACAAATGGACTATGACGTAGTGTTCTAGGGGACAAACTCAAACAATTTCTGGATGTAACCACATAAAAATTGCCTGCATGCAAATGAGGTCACTTTCCAGCGTATCTGTTAAGTAACTAAACTATGGAAAATGACTACTTTCAATCCAAGTATTACCTAAAGGTTTTGCTAGGTTCTAGCAATTCAAACGACAGGATTGAGAACTGTTCACAGGCACACTTAGCATAGATATTACTAAATTATGTCACTGAAAAATATAAAATACAAAATAAATAACTATTAGCAATCAGACAAAGCATAAGCAACAATGTCACCTCTGTACCAATACACATTGCTCGAAATAAATTCCTCTGTCAAAGTTTTTCGAATATATTCTTCAACCACCAAGCAAGGGATCATTGTATGAACATATTATAAATGAACTATCCAACCCACCTGGTTAAACAACAGTCTATTCAGGTCTTCTTGTTCCTTCTCCACATGCTTACGTGCATCACCGTATATGGATGCAGCCTTAGCTAGAATCTGATCTTGGGTATTCTCAACTCCATATTGGGAACAATCTTCTGATAACTTTGTTCCTGAATTAACACTATAGAGCATTAACTCATATGTAAATGATTCCCATTGCAAAAGACTTACATCACATCAAGAGAGAGCACTTTATGAAGTTAATTTCCCTGCAACAACTCATATACTCGTGCAAGTTAACATCGGGTGATCCAATTTCCATACACTCACCGGCTTCTATATGTTTATACCCTACAGCACTGAATGCTTCAGCTGCTTTGACAAGTTCTTTCTGAAAATCCTGCATAAGGAAATATAGAGCTCGTCAGTTGAGACGATGACAGATTCTCAAGAAAGGGAAATACTAACTTTTATCAATACTTATAACCAGGCTCGTATGACTTATAACCAAATTAAGATCGTATGAACATATCACAAGGAAGCTTGAACAAGAATCATTAACTTCAACAATCAGTTGTAAAATAGTTACCCGTCCAGAGCGAGTAGAGCGGTACAAATTCTCCAATTGGTGATGCGTATGCATCTCCATCTCATCAATAACCATAACCTCCGAGCTTTCATAGCCGCTCGCACTGAATTGCTTGATTACAGCCTACAATTCACACAACCAACATCAAGAATAACTCCAAAACTCTCAAATTCATAACAAATTTTAGGCTTTGTTTATGACAAATTACCCCCAAAATTAAAATGTATAGAGAAAAATGAAAAAGGAAATGGGACCTGTTGTTGTTTGGCGACTTGTTCTCTGAGTTTGCTGGCTTGCTTCCTCAAAGCATCCATTGCTCTATGTCCACTCTGTGTGTGTGCGAAAATCTATTAACGTCGACAATGGATTTCGCTATAACGGTATTGGGACAAACGTTGTCTCGATCTAAACCACGTTGTTGTCAGATCTAAACGAGGACAGGGTTTATTCAATTTAATGCCAAATCTCACCGGAATTTCCTCCAATCCCCTCCAAATACGCGACTTTTGACATATTTCGGAAAAGCGCGGAACTCATAAGCGATCTATAAAATGCGATATTGGTCCAAATTGGAGAAAAATGTCAAAAAAAAATAAAAAAATGATCGTTTGTCTCGAACACTTGAAATGGCACAGAGCTCGGCTCTTCTACAGGATGGCTTTTAGCTAGAGAGCAATACTAAGTTATTAATTACATCAATTAATGAATTTCATGTTCAATTCATAAATTAGGCCCCGTTTGGTGCACATTA
>CAIGRL010199786.1:0-17066 GCA_903798325.1 Fraxinus xanthoxyloides | reverse complement strand
TACTTGAATTAAGTTATCAAGTTTGCATAATTATCTCTCCTATTACACTTTGAATTTATTTATTGTGTATTGAATAATTTTGTGACTAATTGTCGAAAAAGGTTCAAAAACCAATTCACTCCCTCTTGGTTATTCTTGGGCTAACAATTATTTCTTGAATGAAAATATTTCTTGAATTCGGACTGGACACTTTTGAATTTGAAATCTTTTTGACTAAAAAATGAACTTGTATGCCACAGCCAATTTTTTCCCCCAATGTTTTTGCTTGGAAACTCAACTAGATACCAACAAAAGAAACAAAAACTGATTTGAATGCTAAATTAGCAAACAAACAAGTTTTGAATTTTTTTTTTTTACGAATTTGAGACTAAAAAAAAATGAAGAATGCGAAGAACAAGAAGAATGAAGAACAAGAGACTAAAAAGAAAAAGAAAATAAATAAATAAATAGGATATGACCTTGATTTTTGGAGCCTTGCTCTGATACAAACTGATGTGAACTAGCATTACAATTGTAGCTACAGAACCACGACAAGTTAGAAAAACTCAAGAAAGCCAAGAATGAACGTTTGAAAAGCTCGTCGCATTAAATTATTGAATCAAGAACCAAGACAATCGCTAACAATATCTTGACCCGTGATCACAAAACTTATGAACCTTACTTTGAATTTGTAGAACGCCACATGAATTTAATTCTTGATAAGTTTGAAATTAATTTAATGGAGAACGAGAAGAAAACAAAATAGTCTCGCAATAATCTCTCAATAATTGTGTGTTTTACAATGAATAGAATGAGTCCTATTTATAAGGGCCCCATAAAACCTAGCTAAAAATCGTATTTAAGTCTTAAAGATATCAAAAATCTACCATACAAAAGTTTTAACTGAAATAGAAGATTACGCGAAAATTGAAAAAAAAAGACGTCCCAATTTGATCTATGCCGCCATATAGGTGTATTTCATGTGGTAGCATAGACCAGTATTTCTCCCTGCTTTGGCCACGACATAGGTTCATCGCACCTCTCATATAGCTATGCGGTCGCATAGTTGTCAGTATTGCCTCTAAGTTTTAAGTTCTTGATTTCAAAGAATTCCAACTTGTTTCTGTTCCCATGCCCAACATAGAACTTGGTCTTTTGCTTGTCAACTTCACTCTCTTGGACTCCATAGCTCGAGCAAGTGATTTCATGACTTTATTAACTCTATTTGATCTCAAATTTTCCCTTAGCCTCTTCTCAACATACATCAAACCCGCGATAGTTTGTTGCCTTCCTTGGATCACAACAATATGTGTAGGAATGGTACGACAGAGTTAAGGAGGAAGGGACTTCTTGATGGGCAGAAGACCAGTAAAATGAAGTTTTGTGAGCACTGTGTTTATGGAAAATAGAAAAATGTCAGATTCTCAAAATAAAGACACAACATGAAGGGAACACTTGAGTATATCCATTAAGATCTTTGGGGATCGGCTATGGTGCCTTCTAAAGGAGGAGCTGATTACTTGTTGACAGTTATTTATGATTTCTCTGGAAAAAATTGGGTATTCTTCTTGAAAAAGAAGAGTGAAGTGTTTCGGACCTTCAAAAAGTAGAAAACAATGATAGAAAAATAGACTGGAAAGCAAGTGAAAGTTTTTTTCAAATGAATTCAATAGCTTCAGCAGGGCTGAAAGATCTTGAGACACTTGACAAAGTCTAGAACTCCTCAACAAAGTGGTGTGGTAAAACGGATGAATAGAATCTTGATGGAAAAAGTTCGCTGTATGTCTAAGACTTTTTGGGCTGAAATTGCTACTACAACTTGTTTCCTGATTAATCACCTACACTTAGTTTCCATTGAAAAAAAAATATCGAAAGATGTATGATCTGGTAAACCTTTTTATTATTCCGATTTGAAAATTTTTGGGTGTCCTACTTATACTAATGTGAATAATGGGAAGTTGGAGTCTAGATTTAGAAAGTGTATTTTTCTTAGTTATAAATCTTGTGGGAAGAGATATAAATTATGGTGTCTTGAGACAAGAAATGTTGTGGTAGTAGAGATGTGGTATTTGATGAACTTGCTATAATTTATGCTTCAACTTGTGCGGATTCTAGTAAAACTGAGGAACAAAATCATTCAACTCAAGTGGAGTTGAAAGTTTGCCATGGTAAACAACCAGAGGTTTTAGAATGGTCTACTTCAGATCAGTCTAGTTCAGAGATGATGATAGTAACAGTTTGCCTATACCATCAGCAATGTCACAATATTCAATTGTTAAGGATAGATCTTGGAGATAGATCAAACCACCAGAGAAGTATGAAGAAGCAGATTTGGAAGTTTATGCATTGAGTGTGGTTGACAGTATTGATTAATTGAGGAGTCTCTACATATTCAGAGGCAATCAGTTATAGTGATTCTAGCAGATGATTGATTGCTATGCAGGAGATGGAGTAATTGAGTGAAAATAATACTTGGATTTGGTGAAACTACCTAACGATAAAAATGTTGTTCACTGCAAGTGTGTGTTCAAAAGGAAGGAAATGACATCAAAGATTAAAGATACAAGGTATAAGGCCAGATTGGTAACAGAGGCTACAATCAAATTCTAGGTGTTAACTTCACAGATGTGTCATCATTAGTAGTAAAACATAGCTCAATTAGGACTTTACTTGAGATTATGGTTATGATGACTTGGAGGTTGAACAGATGGAGGTCAAGACATCATTCTTGCATGGAAAACTTGAGGACAACATTTACATGCAACAACCAGAGAATTTCATAGTTCTGGAAAGGAAAACTATGTATGCTTATTAAATAAGTCATTGTATGAACTGAAGTAGTCACCGAGACAGTGGTATAAAAAGTTAGATTCATTTATGATTACTTATAATTTTATAAAAGCGGTTATGATATTTGTTCTACTTCAGAAAGGGAGATGGTGGATTGATTACATATTTGTTGTTATATATTGATGATATGCTTATAGCAAACAAGAATAGGTCAGAAAGTGAAAGCTTAGCTTTGTGAGGAGTTCGAGATGAAAGACTTCGGTGCAGTAACGAAGATTTTTGGAATGGAAATCTTGAGGGATAGAAATGCTGGCAGATTATATTTCATTCAGAAGTAGTACATTGAGAATGTTCTTCAAAGGTTCAATATGCCGAATGCTTAAACTGTCAATACTCCGCTGACTGCCCAGTTTAAATTATCATTTGGCTTGTGTCCTCAGTTAGATGTAAGACATTGATCATGTCTCAAGTTCCTTATTCCAGTGCAGTTGGTTTACTTATATATGCTATGGTTTGTATAAGACCAGATTTAGCACATGAAGTTGGTAGATAGATGACAAATCTTGGCAAGAAACATTGGATAACAATGCAGTGGATATCCAAATACTTGAAGGGCTATTCTAATATTTGCTTTCATTTTGGTAGAAATACATATGGAATCATTAGATATGTGGATTTAGATTATGTATGGAATCTTGATAAAAGGATATCACTTACCCGGTTATGTGTATACTCTTAGAGGCCGTGCTATCAAGTAGAAATCTACTTTGTAGAATGTAGTAGTTTTGTCTACAACTGAAGTAGAGTACATGGCCCTTACAAAGGTATGAAAGGAGGCTATTTGGTTAAGATGATTGATTGGTGAAATCAGTGAAGACTTGCATATTTCTACAGTGTATTGTGATAGTGAGAGTGCTATTTTTCTGACTAAGGATCAGATATGTCACGAGATGACTAAATACATTCATGTGATGTATCATTTTGTGAGTGATGTAATTGGCAGTGCTGATATTGTTGAAAGTTGCGTAGTTCGACCCTAACAATACCTAGAGGGGGTGAATAGGTAATAATGCGGAAATAAAATAACTTAAGAATTAATTAGCAACAAGTCACTAATTTAATTATAATTTTAGATGGTTAAATATGCAAATTCAGTTTTTCTATGTTTAAATACCATAGATATAGCAAGCAATAAAGAAACACAAGAATGATCACGGAAAAACCAAATTGGATAAAACCATTGGGCACTTTTCCAGTCCACAATACTCTATAAAATATTCTTTAACTTACAGTCTACCAAACTAGAAGATGACACGTACTATCTGATCTCCTGACTATAGTTCCTACAGCTCTCCCGAATTCTGTGTTCCTGCACTAATTCCCACCTGCAATTTCCCAAGCTCTCATGGACTTTGCTATCCAGTAGTAACTCCTAACTTTGTGGAATCGTATATATCATGTGGATGTACGAAGATATGGAGGAAGCAACAATTTAGTATTTGGATTGTGTATCTGATGTTTTCTAACCAAAAGCCAATTATGGGACGAAAGTTGAAGCCAAATATATGAAGTAGATCTCACATCATAAGTTTCGCTCAATGTTCAACCTTATAAAATACATTTTGTGGCTTTAAAGTATTTATAGGTAGGTTATGGAACGAATGGGCCGAGGAAAAAGACTTTAAAAAGTAAAGTAAAAATTTTTCGGACAACACTGTCGTTCGAGCGAGGGCTTAGCGATAATTGAGTGATAGGGTGTCGCTCGAGCGAAGGCGAGGCGACAGTCCAACGATCATATTTCTGCTTTTGAAGCTCGAACTAAAGCTCGGCGACAGTCTAGCGAAAAATCTCTCCATTTTTCTTTCTTTTCCCATTCTCGAACCCTAGACCTAAAAACATACTTTTGAGACAAATTGTATATTATTCCTTGAATTTTTACAACATATTAAATTTAGTCCTTTTGTTCACAAAATAGCCAATTACATAACATCAAATACCTAACAATTGTAGTGAGCATGGTTGATACCAATGATAATCGTGCTGATATGATGACAAAATCACTTTTAATTGCTAAGTTTGAGCATTGTTTGAACGTAGTTAGTGTTTGTCATTGATTTAGTCCACTGGGGCTTGTTTGGAAGAGGTAGAGTGATGTTTACTCGAAGATGTGTTTTTTGTATTCATTGTGTTGGAATTTGGTTTAGGGTGAAGATTTGTTGTGGTATGACCCAAATTCCTTTTCATTTGGTATTTATTTGGATAAAGAAAATTTAAAGAGTTTTGGTTTGATAGTCTTAATTGATAAAAATCAAATTTCATCAAAGATTGTGAGTTTAACTTGGAAAATGATTTTGAAATGAAGGAAAACTTTGGATAAAAACTTGCAGCTGTGTAGCTCCTGTGCAATTGGATGGAGACATAGGCCTAGCGTTAGAGCCCCTGTTAAGAAATCTTTCCCCGAGCATTGTAGCATCGACCCTAGTGTCGAGGAGCCACCGTGATGGGTTAATCTTAATTTTTTCAAATTTTATGTATTCTTCTCCATCTAAAACTCCAAAAAGGCTCCTATACATATTCAACATTGTAGTATTTCTACATTATATTCAACATGTTGAGAGCTAAAGAGCTTGGATTTCAATTGAGGGTATTGAGATCTTGATATTCTAAACACAATCACTATTGATTGAATTTTCCCTCCCCTGCCTTTGATTTTTTCCCATCTTGGGTTTCAACATAAATCTTGGTATTTTTGTTTATTTCATTATTGTTGTTATCTGTCAATTAATAACACAATTCTCCTTTGGATTAGTCAATTTTGGATCTAGTACTAGGCAATAATTGTGTTCTAATCTGTATTAAAAATCTTATGTATGTTCGTAGAATTCTTAATTAAAAATCTAATCTAGGCTACCAAGTATTTAATAACACTAGTCATAGTTGAACGTGTGTTGCAGATTATTCTAAAATGCTTCATATGTGCTATACAAAAATATTATAATTTGTGAAAATATAAAAAATAATTAATATAAATTGTTTGTATGGAATGAACTTTTGATTCAAATGAAATAAAAATCAATTTGTGAAAATAATTTAAATAGTTGAGGAAGTCAATTAGAATAGTCCCTCCATTTACCCTTTTGATTTGAACTAAACATCTAAGGAATACCATTATTTTTTCATCTTTGTTTGATAGGTATTGAATATATCAATTGGGATTATTTATTATAAATATGTATTATGTCCTCTGATTTAAAAACTCGTATCTAAATATAGATCTCTTATTTTGGCCGCGACTGCTTGCGAGTATTTGGCAGATTGTGTTGACAATAAAGAAGCATGTCCAGTTTTGCTGCCTATGGAAGCACCTGTATTCTTGGGCTTCCACTTGGTCGATTTGAGATGGACGAGGTTGTAGGTAAGCCAACCATCATGGGAGAAGACGGTGCATCTTACTACTACTTGTGACGTAGCAGGTGGTTTCTAATTTCCCTCTAAAGATCTCTCTGTGTACATTTGTTGAGTTTGTGAATGCTGCTAAGAAAGATTTTTGATTGATGATGTTGTCGATGATGGAGCTAGTGAGGTCGATGTTCCTACAACAAGCATTACCCTAAGTTGTTTAAGGAGACGAATAGAGGAACCCAATTTAATTACTTCTCCACCAATGTGTTGTTTGGCCGTTTTGGATTGAGACTTTTGAAATACAATTTGTTTTTTGTAAAAGAATTAATGGAAACGTAAAATGTTCAAGTTTTAAAGTATCAATTACAATAGTCTTATGTGAGTAATTCTTGGAGAGAGTATTGTGAGTTAGCTAGATGCCGTTAGATTGATCTAGATTATAAATTAGTTCGAACTTACATGCAGCATTACGTTAATTAGATCAACAAGTCACTTTTATTAATTAGTTTCTAGATGGTTAAACTTATAATCTAATTTCTCTAAGTTAAATTACCGCAGTTGTAATACTTGAAAAGCAATAAATAATATAAAATTTGATGACGGAGAAATCCAACTAGGTAAAAACCCCGGGACCAAACTAGTTACCTCCACTATAGATAATGCGGGTTGCAGTTCAATTCCAAACTAGTTCCATTAGCCATTGTAAACCTTGCTGTAACTCCAAGATCTGTTGCTCATTCCAGCATTACGACCTGCTATTGTAGATACTTTCTAGCCAATCCCACTAGACCTCATGATCTACCTTATCTAGCTTCCAAGCTCCGCTATCTCAATCTCACAATTTTTTGCACACGTCTCTTCTAAGTGGATATTTAGGAACCACCTATTTCTGTTCTTTTTCCTGTGCTTGAATCCCGTCCTCAAAGTGTTAAGGAAGTCAGGTATTTTGGGTTAGAACCTCTGATGTTTTCCAAAATCAGGTTGCCGGATCTCAAGAATGATATAAATGATTCCACAAATGACTTGTGTTCTTGGATCTCTCAAAAGAAGATAAAAATATGTTATACCAATGAGACACAATGAGATAATCTTATGAAATTCGTCCCAAACATCTGTATTTATAGTGAGGATGGTTAGGTGTTATGGGCCGTCGAGCTACGCCTGGGTGATAAGCGAGCGACAATGGTTCTATTTCTGTAGCTCGACCGATGGCCAGACATGAGGCTAGCAAAATTCTGGCATTGCTTCCTCCTTATTTCCAAACTTGGATTCAAACCCTAGGCTACCTAACTCAACTATACAAAACTGCACTTCGCTCCTTGACTTTACATATGTTCAATTAAATCATTTTTATTCAAAGAATTGCCAATTAGAATATTGAACCTAACAATCTCCCCATTTGACATTATGTGACAAAAAATACAAATTAAGTCAAGGTAGTAAAATAAATCAAACTATCAAATTAAACTACTCAAGTTACCCAAGCATTGTTTCTTGCATTCCTTATCAAACCCGTTTCCTGAATCCAAATCTCAAATACAAAGTGTAAAAGCACGTGATACATGAAATGTAACAATTGAAGTTCATAATCATAATTTTTAAATGCAAATGCACGCGATATAGGAAATGCCTAATCAATTAGGTATATGAGTGTTGTTACCTTTAAGAGCACCGTGATCTATATAAAAAAATTTAAGATCACCCTTTTTTATCCAGACTTGTCTAGTATGAGAACAATTCCCAGACAATTGTGTCACCAACTTGGTCAAACCACTCACTTGATTAGTAAGAATCCAATCTGACCAACAAACGTCTGATTTCTGTTCCTATTAAAGCTCTTGATTCTTTTTCTATTCAGGAATTGATGACATCTAGGGCGTATGTATCATAACTCACCGCAATGAAAGCAAGTCTGGACAAACCTAAGACCAATGTTATGTGGACGCTGACATCTATTCCTAAGTCGCGGGTTCTACGTTGTCTAGTAGGTATCTGTCTAACAAATCCCTTATCCTTAAGATCGGGATTAGGCACATGTTTGTACTATCAGTGGAAGGGACAAAAATGGTCTTAAAAGTACTAGCATTGTTTTCCTTAAAACCTAGACCTCCCATATTTCTAGCCGGCTTGCCTATTCCTAAAATGTTATCTAACTTTTCAGAACTACTAGAGAAAGTGAGCAGTCGAGACTTAGAATATTTTAGATTGCTCAAAAGGTTCTTATCCTGAATCTCTAAGGTCTCTTTCTCAGCGGTCAACTCGTTGACTTTCCTAGAAGACTTCTCAGGCTCACTGGTGAGGTTCTTAACCTAAGTATCTAAAGATTCATTCATGAATTTCAGCTTATTGAGGGTAACAGTAGATTCCTGAATGTACGCTACGAGTTTCTTAATCTCCGACTCAAGTTTCATAGCTTTCGTACTTAAGACTTTATTTTTGGTTATAATCTTAATACTTGGTTATAATCTTAATACCCTCCTCATATATATTCTATCATAACTTATGCTCACAGCCTTCTCAGTCCCCTTATTAGATCCATTCTTAATTCTCGTAGTAAAGGCAATATATTTTTACTTTTCTCATGAATTGATTTTTCACTCAAATTTTTCGAGTTAGACTCATCATCAGTGTGAGTAGCATTCATAGCATTATCGGAATTTTTCCTAAGGTAGGGTACTCACTCCTAACATGGTCAAATTCTCGACAATTATGACATCTCACAGATTTAGAACTCTTGCTAGACTCACTTGGACCACTTCTTTGCTTCTTTTGAAGTTTTTGTTTATTCCTAAACATTTTTTGAATTTTTTTTAGGAAAGCATGCTAACTCTTCTTTATTAGGAGAATCTGAATTCGAGGACTCTCTATGACTATTCTTCACAGTTTTTAAGGCCTATGACTTATCGTTTGTGAGTTTAGCTAATGTCAGCTCATAAGTTTGGAGAGACTCAACCAACTCTTCAATCTTAATTGAATCTAAGTCATTGCTGTCCTCTATAGCCTGGACTTTAGGCCTAAATCTTTCAGGTAAGGATCTAAGAATGTTTCTTACAATTTTAGGCATCTGGATTCTCTCATTTAGGTTGAAACAAGAATTTACTATGTCCTTTAAGCTCACATAAAATTCATCAAAAGTTTCATTCTCTTTCATCATAATCTCTTCAAACCTAGTGGTTAGCATCTACAATTTATAGTGCTTAACCACCTGAGTTCTCTCATGTGTGGTTTGTAGGATATCCCAAACCTCTTTGGCAACCTCACACATAGATACTCTTCTAGATTCTCCAGGGACACTGGCATAGATAGGGCATGTAAGGCTTTGTTATTCCAGTTACACTTATTTAAGTTTGTTCTAATCCAATTAGCAATAGGAGTGGGGATAACTTCATCATTAACTGTAGAACTATGAGCAGTCCAACCATTAATCACACTTAACGAATTCGCTCATCCATGGATTTTAAAAATGCTCTCATCCTCACTTTACAATACGCATAATTATTACTATTAAAATAGGGTGTTATTGTTATTGAAGTAGTCATATAGACTTTAAGGTCAGGACATGAAATTAAACTCTGATACCATTTGTGAGTTAGCTAAATGCCGTAAGATTGATCTAGATTATAAGTTAGTTCGACCTTACGTGTGAAATTACGTTAATTAAAGCAACATGTCACTTTTAATTAGTTTCTAAATGGTTGAGCATAAAATCCAATTTTCCTAAGTTGAATTATCGCAATTGTAAAATTTGGAAAGCAATAAATAACACAAAAATTGATGATGGAAAAATCCAATTGGGTAAAAACTCCGGGATCAAGCCAGTTATCTCCACTATAGATAATGTGGGTTACAATTTAATTCCAAACTAGTTCCACTAGTTGTAAACCCTGCAACTCTAAGGGTCCGTTTGATTGCAAAAATGAAAAATAGGTGGAAAGAAAATATTTTATAGGGAATTGATTTGCCAAGAAATTGTTTTACTGGGAATTGTAATTAATTGTATTTGATTGATATAATTTTTCATGAAAAATTTTGAAAACATGGTGTTCGTTTGGCTCCATTTTTATGGAAATTGTCCATTAAAGTGATACTTTTTCTACCATTAAGTTTAGGATTTGTTCCAATCGCCAAAAAAATTGAAAAAAAATTACCATACCGAATACCATTCATTGACTTTGTTTTGCATGGAAATTATCAATAAAAGTGATAAATTTTTTTACCATTGTATGTAGAATCTTTTCCAATTGAAAAAAAAATCATGGGAAATTTTTTTCCAACTAAAACATCAAAAAGGTGGAAATGAGGAAAGGTGGAAAAAAAATTTCGGAGAAAATTTTGTCTATCAAACACTACAAAAGTTGAAAAATGGAAAATCTTTTCATTTTCCATGGAAAATAAGGTGTATCAAACGGAGCTTAAGATCTGCTGCTTATTCCAGCCTTACAATCTACTATCGTAGATACTGTCCAACAAACCCCACTAAATCTCCTGATCTACCTCTTGTAGCTTCCAAGATTTGCTGTCCTAGTCTCACAATTTTCTGTACATGTCTCTTCCAAGTGGATACCCATGAATTACCTATTTATGTTCTTTTTCCTGCTATTGAATCCATTCCTCAAAGTGTTAAGGAAGTTAGATGTTTTGGATTAGAACCTCTAATGTCTTTCAAAATCAGGTTGCCGGATCTCATGAATGATATGAATGATTCCACTAATGAATTGTGTTCTTGGATCTCTCAAAAGATGATAAGAGTATGTTATACCAATGAGGCACAATGAAACAACCTTATGAAATTCGTCCCAAACATCTGTATTTATAGTTGGGGAAGCTTAGGTGTTATGGGCCGTGTAAAACTCTTCAAAATCATGAATTAGATCTGGCCGCATAAATACATCGCTCGAGTGAGGGAACTTGTCGTTCGAGCCAAGGGTATGTCACTCGAGCGACGTCTAGATGATAAACGAGCGACAATGGTTCTGTTTCTGTTGCTCGAGCGGTGATCGAGCACGAGGTTAGTGAAATTTTGGCACCACTTCTTCCCTGTTTCGAAACTCGAACTCAAATCCTAGGCTATCTAAATCAACTATACAAAACTGCACTCCACTCCTTGATTTTTACACATGTTCAATTATGTCCTTTTTGTTCACAGAATTGTCAATTACAACATTGAACCAAACAAGTGTAAATATATTCATATGTATTACACAGTATTATTATATATATTTATTCAACTTTGTAATATATTTGGAATTGTTATTTTATTTCTGGTATATGTCATTTTTTCCCATAAAAATATTAGTAAGTTAGCTGGTTTTTATAATTTGAAGTTCTCATATTGCGTAAAGTGATTGTATCTTGTGAGAAGAGTGTCGGAGTGCATTAATACTTGTGCCAGACTTTATCATTGTAGGAAAAAAAATCGAACTCTTGCCTCTGTTAAAGAATCATTTTCTACATTTCTCCTCCATATATTTAGTTCTGGTAAATCAAAACTTTGTCCGATTTTAGTACGTATAATGTTGTTAGAATGTAATGCACGGATTTTACCAAAGAAATTAACAATTCTTAACATGGAAGGATTGGAAATATTTATATAAAACTGGTATTGATTTTTTGACTGCAACATGTTTTATTACAAAATTATCATATTTTTGCTTCAAGATTCAAAGACAAACAACTATATTAGAGTACCAATATTCACCAATCTCTTCTAGCTTAATTTCTAATGAACGAAACAATTTCCATTCAGTTTATGGTTTCATTATGTCGATCATCCTAGGAAAGTTAATTAAGATAAACATCCGACGGTCCCAATCTAGTAGCATTAACATAATCTTGGGGACAATGAGCAGGTAATCCTGCAGATAACAAGCCGATCACCCTAAGTAATCGAAGAAGACCACCTTCTTTGTAATCTGCTCCCCCAATATATGGAATAATAAAGCTTCTTATTAGCTCCCAAAGGGCATTTATGATCTTCGGTATAAGCCATCTAAGAGAGAAATAATTCTTGTCTGGCTCTTCAGTCACAATCTGTGTAAAAATTGCAGAAAAAGATTCTTAACTAATAACAATGAAAAGAATTTCGAAGATATAACTATCATATATGAAATTGTGTAACTCTAGGATGACTTGATCAAAATAACAACTAGAATTTCGAAACAGGTATAAAATAATATAATCGTGACGAAATAAGGTTGAGAGATAAGTAGTCGAGAAAGAATAGAAACTTACTTTTCCTTGGTAGAAGCTATTATAGTAAACGCAAGTGCCCAAATGCTTGAACAAGAAGGTGGAATCATCGTAAGGCAATCTAGGAACCAAATCAAAACTGTAAACAAGCCTGTAATAATCAATGTTGTATTTTCTTAATTGTTCGTTCAAGAATTCTCCAAAATTTTCATCTCCTACTCTTGGCTGACCAAATGTATAAATCCCCTCTAATCTTTCTAGCAACCATGTCTCCTTATGGAACGCCAAAATTGCTGGAAATAAAATTGCCAATGCACCACCCAAGCTGTGGCCAGTTATTATAATCTTCGCCGTTTCATTTTTCTGCAGAAGTTTTTTCAGTATCTTCCTAATGGNAACCAAATCAAAACTGTAAACAAGCCTGTAATAATCAATGTTGTATTTTCTTAATTGTTCGTTCAAGAATTCTCCAAAATTTTCATCTCCTACTCTTGGCTGACCAAATGTATAAATCCCCTCTAATCTTTCTAGCAACCATGTCTCCTTATGGAACGCCAAAATTGCTGGAAATAAAATTGCCAATGCACCACCCAAGCTGTGGCCAGTTATTATAATCTTCGCCGTTTCATTTTTCTGCAGAAGTTTTTTCAGTATCTTCCTAATGGTATAGTAGGCCACTTCTTGTTTCTTATCTGCCGCCTGTTCTCGAGGCCAGCCCTCATTCTTCTGCAGACCTAGAGCTTTCATAAATCCGCCGTGCACCTTTCCGAGGCCTGTAATATCGTACCTGTTGAAGACACAGTTTAAATAAATAAATAAAATCCCTATTTGCTTTAGATTTTACATAAAATGGTTCAATATAATAATAAAACAACCAAATGTGTTGATAATAAATTTCATTATTCTCCCATTTATGCAAATTATGCACTTGCAACACATTGATGAGAATAAACTTGTGCATGTGAGTGTAGGAGCTTGTATAGATGACCAATTTAAATATTCATTCTAATAGTTTAAATTTTTAGATAAGGTAGTTGAATTTGGTATTATAGACGACAATGCTTAGACTGACCTCTCGTTGCTTCATTCTTTGTAAATTCTACAAGGTCAAACCTTTAACAAAATTGAATTTAGCTTAAATGGGGGGTTGTAAATTAATTAATATGTTGCCTCATTAATAGTTAAAAGTTTTAGATGATGATGTTAAACAATACCAAGAGAAATCGAAGTCAGTAGACCAAGCATTTGCATCGAAGGCTTCGGTGCCTCTGAAAGCAATGACGATTTTATCATTTTGGTCATTGAACATGAATGCTTGTGTTGTAGCTTTCCCTTGATAATCTGCCAAAATTCAAAAAATATAATTTTGAATATAACTGCAAAAATTAATTTCAAAAAATAAAAAAAATGATTTAAGATCATAAGTAATAGGTCGATCACCGTTCCAAAAATTATAGGACCCCAAAAAATCCATCTGTGGAGAGGAAAAAAGAGAGGAAAGAATTAGACGTACAATAATCTTAATATTTCTATTATTCTCTATTTTTTTAATCTTTTGTTATTGGATTTCTTTCCATAGACAAACCATGGAACGCAGAGTTTTTATTTTGGAGAAGCAATAATTTTTGCCCACAAAACTCGAAATAATCTTAGCCCCATAAAAAGGAAAACAATACTATTAACTAGGGTCTACAATGGCTAAAAGATGATGTGAGCTTCGTACAAACAATTTTATATTTAAAAGAGAATTATATATACTGTTGAAGTTATATAAATAAAATAATAAAAAGAAACATTATGACAAACAGAGAAATAATAAAATAGAGGAAATATGATTATTGATTTAGTGACATTATTGAAAGGAACCGAAGCCTCTGTTGCATACATTTTCTTTAAAATAGATTCCCCCTCACTATGGTGCAAGAGGATTGATGACATTGGTCTCAGATAATGCAATGGTTGAAAGTAGTTGATCAACTCCTCGTCCATTCTTTAGGCAAATTTAGAACGTTCGCATTTCTGTCATCCAACTAGAACTAAAATTATCTAAACTACTAAGAACAAGATGCTCGAAAACAAAGAAAGAAGAGAAATTAGGAGGATAGAGCTCTTAAAGTTTGATGTGTAAAGGGGAGAATACCTTAAATAGTACTAAGATGAGAAAGGGTTTCAAAATGTTACAATAGTTATTAGAGCTTCGTAACCTCCAATTAGATTGGAAAAATTCAATAGAAAATTGAAACAAATTAAATTTATTGTTACAATTATCATTCACTTCCTTTTGCTCTATCTTTTTTTCCCCCAACAAGTCTATGTTTGATTTAGCTAAAAATCAAGTTTTTAATAAAACTTGATAAAAGTTAATTAAATGAGTTGTTGAAAAGTTAATAAAAGTTCTGGGTTCCCGTGTGATTAAAATTACTTATTGACTTTAAACTTATATTTTTATCAATTTTTTTAAGTAAACAGGACATGAACTTATATCTTGGGATTGTTTTTAAAATCTTATATTTTAATGGTCAATGAACATAATTTTTGTCATGTTCTTCATTACATGTACAGGTACGTGAAAATAATGTAAAATGTTAGAAACAAAAATTTAAGCACGTGAAGTTTTTGAAAGGCATGTAAAATGTTAGAAACAATGAAGAATTTCTATTGTACCTTCCAGTAGTCCGTGACTGTAGATTCAATGTAAGCCTTGTTCTCATAAGATACTTTAGCAGCCATCATAGAAAGTGAAGCATAGTATCTTTTATCTCCTTGTTTTATCTTATCGTCTAATTCTCGACGATTATCGACATGTCCGACAATTGACATGAAACTCGCTGCGGTTTTTTCCGGATATATTACTTTTCCTGAAAATCAAAATAATTGGTAATTCTAATTTGAAACGACATTACACAAAGTATTATTACTTTGATTTAAACTATTTCACTGATAGACAATATTCATTTTGGTACTCCACGTAAACAATTTTTAATTACGTAAAGACGAAATTTGATATCAAATTTGTCCATAAAACATCAAACTTCCTCATTTAAAAACATAAATTGGTAGTTGTAGATCTATTTATTAATTTAATTTTTTTCTACTACTGATCATAAATTTAGTTAAAACTATAATTAATTTAGTCAAAAGCTTAATCACTTTTGCCCAAAGCTTGAAAATTAAATTCTCCTTTGTATTAAAAATCTTATACGCATGTTCGTAGAATTATCACTTAAAAATCTAATCTAGGCTACCAAAACGCACTCACTTAAAAATCTAATCTAGGCTACCAAAACGCAATTGAAAAATATCTTCTCCCTCTACTTGATGTCTCCTTGAAAACGAAGTAGAAGCCTAAAAATCTCCTTGTACTCATCTATAATTGCAAATAAGATATCATATTTTCTTTCAAACTAATAATTATCTAGCGCAAGTTTAGTCCACTACAATTTTTTACTATTGATTCACCACCAAGTGTTCATTTCTTCATCTCCATAGTATTTATCTCTGCTGACTCACCAAAAAATAAAAAATAAAAAATGAAAGTGCCCCTCAATCCTATGAAGGGATAAAATTTCACATCGAATAAAAATGAAAACATAAATCAATTTATAAGAGTTTGAACTACTTCTCTTAATAAGATTGACCTTTTAAGATGTAATCTCAAATCTTAACATGGTATCAAAGTCCATTAAGCTCCAACGAGCAACTCGATCCCATTAAGACTCAAAAAAATCGAGCACACGAATTTCAAGATTGGTCTGCTCAAATGAGCCACCATCTTATGGGAGTAGCCTCCATTTTATGGGAGTAATTAAGGGATAAAATCTCACATCGAATGAAGATGGAAATATAGTCCAATTTATAAGAGTTTGTGTTACTCCTCTTAACAGGGTTGACATTTTAATATGAAACTCAAATCTTAACAAATCCCACACAGACACACTCCATCTGGATCATTATATACGACTTATCATGAATGCAGTGGCACTAGACCTTCTTATTATCTGTAATAAGGAAATGCTGAGTTCGAAAATAAGCAGCATCAGGGCATGTGGGGGTGCAACACAAAACACTGTTGCATAGATAAAACATACAGATACAGACATGTTCATACAGAGTACTAGACAAGTATTGACAACCATCAAGAAAGAAAGTATATTAGAATTGATCTCTTGTGTATGATAAAAACTTTCCACTGTTGATGTGATAGAGAGAACCGTGAGTATGGTTCTTTGGCAGGTTGTAGAGAACCATAAGTCCATAAGTAAGGTTGCAGAGAACCATACATAAGGTTCTCGTTATGTTAGTAGTGAGAAATTTTTTGAGAAATTTTTATCCTGCCTCATATGTTCAGTATATTAAACCAAACATGCTCGAAAGAAAATATGATTACCGCGTAAGAAGTTGAGCACGAGACTCAATAAACTGCCATTGCTCGACAGAAGATTTAACCATTGCTCAACCAAAGAACCAAACCATGCCATGGGTTTCTCTACTGCTAGCAAAAGCTTCTGCACCAAGATAGAAACAAAGATCAGCCATCTACGCTTGAATGACGCCAGCCGTTTCCCCTCTGGGCAGTCGATAAATTTTCTCTTCCCGATGTCATCGGAAAATAAGATGCGAAAGACATCAACCAAGCCAGCTTCCTCTGGCTTTAGCAGCATATAATCACTACAGAAAGACTTGTTGCATTCGGAAGCCATAGCTTT
>CAIGRL010199779.1:0-10561 GCA_903798325.1 Fraxinus xanthoxyloides | reverse complement strand
TAATTTCGAGCAAAAAAATTATACCAATAAATCATTTTTTTTTTATTTTTTTTTTTTTTTTGTGAATATGGGATGAGAGAAAGGATACCTGAAGGATACAAGAGACCATATTAGTCCTAAAAGACTTGAATAAGTGTTGGGATTTCTAATGAGCTTCCTCCAAACCATGATGAGTATAAGCCTAGTCATTACACTTGCAGGAGGCATTTGCTGCTTTTTATTCACTGCTTCTTCCCCAAAATCTATTTTCTTCTGGCATGAAAATGGAGAGCCAGTTGTCGGGATCGGGATCTTCGATGAATCATCGATCTCAATCTCTGTTTCTCCATTCATTTTTCCATTTTCTATCAAGTCATAATATTTCCATGTATATGCATTAGACGAGGTGATTCAACATGCTAACAGATTCAGGACTTGGATGAAAATAATCCAGACTACACATGAAGGACGTGTTGGAAACTAAATTTAATTAACTAAACCTGACAGCATAAGTTTTTAGACGGGATGGTCATTTAAAACATACCTCTAAGTGCAGCTAGGTCTTGTTGGAAAACAGCTTTAGAAGCATCAATGGCAGCAAAATCAGTCGAGGCTGCAGCCTTATTGACAGCATGTCTCATATTAGCCTCAGAAACAGGAGATGCACTTGAACTCCAAACAAACATATGAAGTTCTTTGTTGGGATTTGTAGTACTGTTCACATTGTTATTTTCTTTTTTCTTTGGGCCAGAAAACATAGGATTTGGAGGAGGATAAGAAGAAGCTAAGCCTCCATTAAATAACTCTCCACTCATACTTCTTCCTCCTGTTCTCTTCTTCCCAAGCTTCAACATCTCCTCTTCGAAATTCGACGTTCTTGGCGTAACGCCTTTCGAGGATTGCAAAGAAAACACATCTCCTGATCCAATCCCACCTCCAAGACTGTTCGTGTATCCATGTTTAGGACTTGCAGCTTTGCTATTAAACATGGCATAGAAATCTGTTTGATTGAAACTCGAGGCTCTCGGAGTAGGCTCGCGCGAAGATTGAACCGAATAAATCTCCACACCAGTTAGATTTGATGCTCTCGGAGTCATTCCTGTTGAATGCAACCCTTTGTTGTATGAAGATATCATTGAAGCTGTGGTCGAACGCTTCACCACCACATGCAGCTTGCCATCGTCGCCTATCTCCGCCTCCGTCTGCAGCGGCTCGCGGCCGTTAAGCGACATTACATCAGATTCAACACGAAAGGAGGTGATGGATCCAGCAGTCTCTGGGAACTGATCAGTAATCAGCAGTTTTGCTCCTCTATACTCAAACATGAACAACATAAAAGTATACCAAACCACACTCTGCATAACAACAATTTGAACCATTAAATTGCCCGAAAAATCTCCATACATAGCCCTCAACAGGGGGATTCCCATTACAAGAGTATTTGGAAGAGTAGAGAGAGAAAATAGAGTGATCAGCCACTCTAAGCTCCCATTTTTGCTGAAACTATGCCACAGAAAAAGGGCTGCAAGAATCACAACTTTTTGCAGTGAATCAGCAGCAATGAAGTGATAATTCATTGCATAAATATCATTTGTGGAGATGAAATGAAATCCTAGTAATGGAACGGCAAAAACTGCCACAAATCGATTGATTCCTGAGCATTGATCAGGTGTAAAAATTTTCCACCATTTAACCGAGCCATAAGCTAAGATCATAGCCACGTATAAGGGTACTATTGCAGCAAGAACATTATAGATATCCTTTCCAGTTATCATGGTGAATCACTAAAATGCAGATACAGAGAGAGAATCAGATAGATATAGATATATAAGAGAGGCCTAGAGGGGGGGACGGGATGAATTTAGAGTTTGTAGTTGGTGAGATTGATGAGGGACCAAGTTTCAAGAGAGACTATAACAAAGGGAAGTAAAGAAGGAGCAGTTCCTGTCTTCCTGATCACATGGAAGCGAGAGGAAAAAGGTTAAAAATGGCTTCGTCAAAAAATGGCTTCGTCTCTATTCAACATGATACAGCTACGGAAATGGAATTTTCACACAAGAAAAATATATTTTGCATGTATATTGTCCCCCACAAGACAGACACACACATACACGCAGCACAAACTCACACGAGAGAGACAGAGAGAGAGAGTTTAAATAATTGAAAACTGGTCAGGAAAGGGAACGGGACATTCATACTTACTCTTAACGGTTCATCTTTGTCCGTGCCAATTTTGAGTTCTCTCTTCCATTGTTTAGAACAAATGAGCCAAGATACTATTAAACATTCAACTTGTAATGACAGCGAACGTCCAGTTGGGCTTTCTAATAGGATAGTCACTAGTTACAAAGATAAAATTTACCTCAATCCTAGTCGGGACTAGGTAGTTTGGATACACACACAATAACGATTGTTAAGGACCGTAGTTATTGTTAAGTTACATCTTTGATAGTTGAAGAATTTGTGAGAACAAAATAAACAAGATTGAGATTCAGAGCTCATGATGGAATACATCAATACGCAGAGTTACACTGAACTTAGAGAAATCTTTGTAAGGAAGAATTCTCCGACTGTCTTATTGTTAAAATTTCGATAGCTCAAAACTATCATTTTTAAGCAAATAATTATTTTGTTGGAATCTCATTTATAATAAGGGTCTGTTAAATTGTCTTGGGTAGAAAAAAAATGAATTACATGAAATTGAATTACCTAGAAATTGTTTTACTAGAAATTGTAATTAATTGTATTTGATTGATATAATTTTCCACCTGAAAAATGTTGAAAGTTTGGTGCCCGTTAAGCTTTGTTTTTCATGAAATTGTCCCTTAAAATGATAATTTTTTTTACCATTGGGTCGAGAATTTGTTCCAACTGCAAATTAAAAAAATAATAAAAAAAATAAAAAAATTATCATACCGAATATCATTCGTTTGACTTTATTTTGTATGAAAATTGTCAGTAAAAGTGATAACTTTTTTTACCATTGTCTCTAGAATTTTTTCCAATTGCTTAAAAAAAAAAAAAAATAGCAGACAGAAAATGGTTTCCTTAATTTGGTGGAATTGGTGCATGTGTGGCGGAAATTGTTTTCCATGACAAATTTCTCCATCAAACAGCCATTTTCATGGAAAATAGACTATCAAACATAGCCTAATTTCCATTTTCGATAGAAAACAAGGACTATCAAACATAGCCTAATAGGTAATTGCAAATGGTTAATAAAAAATAGCATGGAAGAGAGATGGAAAGGATAAGCCTCCTAGGGAGATTTAGAGAGAATAAAATTGTTGCATGGGCAATTAGGGGTTGAAAACCCTTATTTATGGTCAACACAATTTTTCCAAAGAATATTGAACATAGCTATTTGGAAGTACTAAGTGCTACAATTTTTCATTTCTTCACCCCCAACACGTACAAGGAAGAAATATGTGCTACAAGCCCCGAGCACATCCCAACTGGCAAAAGAATGGCTCTTACTTGTTGGGAGTTCAAAGGTCACGAGTTCGATTCGTGGAGCTCTTGGAAGGCAGACTCTCTCCTAGAAAGCAAGATTTATTCTAAAATGCAAGAGTTCTCCTAGATAGCAAGGTGCAACATATGTTGACTCGCTCGACACTTTGGTAGATCAGTAGGAGGCTCTTAGACCCTGACAAGTTTGGAACACATCCCGCAGTTTACCTAATCTACGTCTTGAGGGGTCAAGGCGTAGACTCCAGAATTAGTCGCCGAAGGTCCACCTGGGTATCAAAAAAAAAAAAGTGCTACGACATTGAACATAGCTTTCTTTCCCCTACATCAATCGTATGACAGAAGCGATAAAAAGAATTGATAAACATGCTATCGAACCACTTTCTAGTTTTTTTCCCTAAGAATAAGAAAAAAAAAATCTAAAGAATTTGGATTTGTTGATTTTAGATATCAAATATTGAGAATTTAAAAGACTAAAAAACTCCGATCAATTTTATTTCAATTCAAAAATAACCAAGTGTCATTAAGAGTTGCAAACCTCATTTAAAGCAATAACTAACATCTAAATAATGATAAAATCTAGAAAATGAAGAAAATTAAAAGCATTAATACATAATTAAATAATAAACGCCGTAATGACTTAAAGTGCACGAAAATAATTAAAAGATAATAAGACTCGGCTCCCTTATTTTAGTCGTAGTCGTAGTCGTAGTCGTAGGGCCAGACTACATCAATATCTCTTCAAAAAAAAAACTCGCGATTATAATTACTTTTTGAGTTTTACATTGCTTGTTCATAGGCTATAAGCATCTAAAGGTGTGCATCCTCATAGTACTGAAGAACCTAAAATATCTGCACTTCCAAACCTCTGCTAAATCAATGTTGAAAACAAAAGCACAACAAACGAAAACATAAAAAATGCAAGCTCTCAAAAACCCGTTACAAAAAGAATATCATGCAACTAACTCTTCAGAAAAAAAAAAAAGAAAAAAAAAAACGAGGAAAAACTAAAAGCCGAGGTATCCAAATGTCGCGATTTATGGAAATGAGCCTCTTGGGGGGCAGAAGCAGCTAAAAATGCACTGACGCTGTCCCTTACTAGGAGAAATTGGTCCCTTCACTGTTTGTAAAAAGCATATACAAATCGATTTTTGAATGAAGCAGTTGCATTCAGCAAATACAGTGAGAAAATCCATTGCAAGCTTGTTTTCTCTTTGTTGTAATCTAGACTCGAGCAACCTGAGATAGAACCCGATACTTATAGAAGACTCAGAACAATTGAAGTGCCATTTTAAGCTTATTCTGCTTCCATTTTGGCAGCTTGTAGAAAGCACTCTTAGCCATCCCAAATTTGAAGACTCAGAACAATTGAAGTGCCATTTTAAGCTTATTCTGCTTCCATTTTGGCAGCTTGTAGAAAGCACTCTTAGCCATCCCAAATTTCTCCTTGAACTCTTCTGAAGACAAATAAGTCTGCAGAAAAATGATTGTAAAGTTTCACGGAAAAAATAATGAATATGACCCTGTAATCACTGTTATTTGAAAAAAAAATACCTCTCGTTTGGTCACATCAATTTCTTTTATTGGATCTGTCGATGTTATTTTAAGGCGTTCATATGGGTATATTGTGAGTCCTTCCTCATCTTCAACTTCACCCTCTTTTACGTCTTCCTTTATAGTTGCAGGTTTAGGTTTGCTGGCGGAGTTCTCCCTAGAGATCGTCTCTGGTTTGGATTTGGGTACCTCAGGGCTCACTTCAGCATGATTAAAAATATTCAGTCTTTTGTTGAATAAAAAATTAAAATAAGTAAATGAGTTTCCTCTCGAACAACTTAAGCTTTAGATGAGATCATGGTTTCTCATTTTTCACCACTACCCTTTATGAAAATTGTGCATGTTTTGAGTCTCATGAAAATACAGATCTAGTCTATACATGGGATGATGGGGGTGTGTTGAATACTAAATTTTAATAAATAATTGTTTTCGTGGCAATTGAAGTTTTTAGATAAAGTGGTTCAATAATTACACAGTTTTGATGATGACTAGTTTAGTGATTCAAAAAAATTCAAGTAATATTACCTTTAAGAGAACGTGGTATTAGGGTTTCTCGAGCTGGTGCAGGTCGTTCAAAAGTTGCACTTAGTGCTGATATAGAAGCAGCTCTGGAGGAAGCCAATTTCGCTGAATCCGGGGTCACGGATTTTGGGTAGAGTTTCCTTACCATTGGAGGAGGGGTCGAAAGGTTTCTCGCATTTGGGTTCTCAAAAGTCGCTGCCAGAGCATTGAACGCAGGAGATCTTCCCCTCACACGAACTCTGTCAGGGCTAAAAGACACACTTCTCGAACGCTGTGATTTCTCAGGTGCAGCAGACCTTCCAGATGAGATAGGTATTACTCTCCTTCTGGGTTTCTATCATGCAACATACCGAGGAAATGGAAAAGAAAAGAAATATAAAATTAGGACAAACATCTAGAGTACGAAGTAGTAGGAAAAGTAACAATGAGAGCATGTAATATGCAGAAAAATACTGAACAGCTGTATTTCCAGAACACGGAAGTCATTGCTGAAATTTAAGCTGGTGTATAATGAAGATTAGACCAATGTTCATAAGCTCCTCACATGAATGGAAATTTTGCAGTTGAACAGTTCCTTTAAGACGTAGTAACAAAGAACACCGTCTCTTTAATTTCATTTACAATGTGTAGATACCATGTAACAATCATAAAATTTATTTTTTACCAATCTACGTATTCAGTACAACTTTGAATTCCAAATATCTTCTCCAGTTCTTTTTTGTTGGCTTCTGCAGTCTGTAACTACGTGGAAGTTAATCCTCATTTGTGCAATTGCTGATACATGTAGTAGTTATAATTTAGGCAAAAATATAAGAAATTATCAATCTTGAAGTTTTTCATCTCAACAGCCATAGTTCTTATGCTATAATTGCAGCCATAGAAACATCCTTTGGTCAATTGGCTCTCGGGTCCCATTCTAATTTCTCGGAGAATAGGTACCTCAAAACTTATATTTTTAAGACAAACAGGCCCCTTTCGGCTTTTTTTTGGACAGGAGTTAAATCTGTTGAAAAGACAAATTTACTCTAAATCTCAAATGAACGAGGAAAAATAAATGCAAGAAAAACTTAAAAAAGTAGAAAACCTACCAGGCTCTTCCTCCAGCCCCCTCCCAAACATGTAGCATGTGCATGGATATCAAATTTTATGATTCTATTTTCTGGGAATTTCATCATGTTTAATTTTTTTGTCTTTAAATAAAGTATGAAATGAATTATCAATTGGAGAAGAGAGCATGTCATTAAGATCCTGTGCTTCACAAATGAAGTTCTGAACAATTACTCTTCCAAAAAAAAGGGGGGGGAGAGAGAGAGAAAGAACATGCATATGAGAGGTACATGAAGGATTTATAAATAAATAAACCCAAAAAAGAAGACAAAGTGTCTAATGGGAACAATTCACTCTCTCATTTCTGTACGTATTTACCATGATTTGTGTAAAATCCTTTGACCAAAAAGTCTCACCGTCAAGTATTTGTAGCGTTTTGCCACAAAGTTTCTCCACATTCTGCAAACTATTTTGACAAAACATTTTCCCTAATCGGACACATCTATACAAGATATTTTAATCACGTGGCAATCTTATAAGATATCAAATATCTAACACTAAAAAGTCAAGCTCTTAGCACTGAAAGGACTATAAGTCTCTCTCGGTTGTATATATAAGATTCACGAGCATTCAATATGTACCTTCTGCTCAAAACTTCAAAATATAATAAATAAATAAAAACAATAAACGAAAATTGGACATCAAAAGTGCAATGCACGTCAGCTTATAAAATTCACAAGTTTTATAGTGAGTATACCGACATCCCTGCTATGTCCTACAGCATTTATTAGTGAAAGATTACTTCAACATTGACATTTTAAATAATTTCACATTTAAAAATATATCAGCGTACAAGCATGAAAAAGACAGAAGTTGCAGACATGGCATTTAACAGGTAAACTCGCATTTACTGACAAGATAACCAAATCAAAATGGGAATAACACAAACGTATTTAAAAAATTAATTAACAGAAACAGAAGGAAGTAAAGTAAAATAAAACTCACATCTAACAGCGCAGTAGCCCCATTTTTGAGAATAGAAAGTTTTCTTTGGAAAGAATTCCCATGCATCTGTAATCAAGTCATATTGTTAGTATCTTCTGAGGATCTGAAACCACAAATAACATCAGACTTAATACTGGCACTTACTGAAGATTTTGAAGAGTCCCAAGTGAAAAAGCGAGTAAAAAAATTTGGCTCACTGCCTTCCATAACAATATATATTGGAGCTTGAGGAGATAATTTCTCCATTAGAAAATCACTCTCCAAAAATTTCTGTCAAAATCAAAAACTAGTGAGAGTTCATATTAGAAACTTATCAAACATCACATAGGCTTAACTAGGTAAAGTTGGTAAACATATTAGCATGTTTAATATGCCGGACTAGGTAGTACTGGACAGGACAAAGCAGAAAAAGTTAAAATCCCATCCATTATATATTGGGTGATGTATAATACTGTGTACCAAACATATCATCATGTTTTGTATCAGAAATATGAATTACCAAGATACCGAAATTGTTCTACATGAGTTTAGCTAAATAATATCACGACTTTACACACCTTTTATGTTACCCACATAATACATATATGTTGAAAACAATATTTAAATTATATATATTTGGCTCTATCTAACAGCTTAAGTTTTAGATCAAGTAGTTCAATATAGTATCCAAAGCAGCCAAATGTCCTTGGGTTCAAATCCCATTGCAACCAATTTAAATGAATTGTACATGTGATAGGCTTCGATGGGAAAAAATAAATTCCAGCTACATGTAAGGGACATAATGAAGACAATATTTAAATGATATAATATTTGGCTCTATTTAATAGCTTAACCTTTTAAATCTAATGGTTCAACGATATCAAAAGAAAAACTAATCTTTCTCTATGAAGCATTCAATCCGAGCTACTGGCAAATTTCATGGTATCCAGTTTAAGCAGTTTAATTCATCTCTAGGATGCTAGCAGTAATGGCACCAGTTTCAGGGAAAATTGGGCCAAAATCTCAACTCGTCTCCCAGCTCCCAAATATCTTGCTTCCTTCCATTGCAAACTAGTCTACACTGGGAGCCAAATAACGAACTCACTTAATAGTCAACATACATGACTATTAAAACTTATCCTTCCAGCAGATGATTGATCAACTGACAATATCAATGCTTATTTGCATCATTATTTGAATGTGCTTCTCATTAAGTCAATGTGACCAAAACACATAACAGGTTTCACAAACCTACCTCAGATGACAGAAGAAGGATGTTTCAAGGATGACAACTAAACATGACGTATTGATTTAGAACAACACAAGATCGTGGTGGTACTCACCTCAACCACTCACATTGCCACCTTAAAATTCTGAACAATCAAATTCCAACCAACTCATCATTCCCTTTCAATAAATAAATGTATCCTACCTCAAACTATTTGACCCCAAGAGATCCATATATATTCAAGCACCATGACATTCAGGTTAATAAGCTGATTACAGCCTCCATCTACCCCAAGACCTCTTTGAATTGCAAAACTTAATACTTCGAAGCTGTCTAACAAAGGCTATGAAACTACGGTACATGCAGTTACCACATCTATCATACACCAATGGTCAGGACATTAAACCTTCTAAGCTACAATTGTTTTATAGGACAAGGAACCAGGATGGGAATTGGACGCTTGGACCTCTCAAAAAGGAAACAGGCCATTCTTAAGACCCAAAAGTATTCAATTTCACAATTTTAAGTAATATTCAACATGAATGCAGTAGATAATATATGGTAGTTTACGTCTCCATAATTAAAGCATTAAATAAATTGAAAGCTTACCTCTCCAATATCCAAAGCATTCTGCTTATTCTTGGGTTCAACCTGTTGCCCAACCCACACATAAATATCCGAGTGACAGTCAAGAATGAATACATCTTCAGTCATTAGATCATCTTGGTTGAAATTGTGTATTTCAGTCACCTGCAATAAAAACTTTGATTCAATTTCGCAAAGGACAATCTAAGAGACATGGCTAAAGCGAGGTTAATGCCATATTTCAGCCTGTCATTTCGTGGAACCATTAGTATCTTATGATAAAACATATAGACATAGGTACATTTATAAATATTAGGCTGGCGGAAGGAAAAGAGGTTCAGGAAAAAGACAATTTTCACAGAAAGCTGTTTTGGACAAACAAGCCCTTCATTCCCGGCTACTCAACTGAGTATATAAAAGAAGGCATAGACTCTAAAAGTTTAGTCAAATTCCGTTGCTGTAATTTCCCTAGTAAATAAAACCATACGAGAAAAGGGCATACCTTCAAACCTCCTGAAGACATCGATAAATTCGGCAGTAATCAATGTAATGAATGAAAGAATTCAGTTAGTACAGCACAACACAGGAAGTCTGAGTACAAATATTCAAAAATAAAAATGTTATAGAAATTATTTTTTTCTTCACACCCTTTGAGAAATTGCATGAGAATAGATGAGGATCACTTTCAGCATCTCTCGCAATTTTCTGGCTTGGGTATTCAGATTTTCCACCTAACAAATCCCAAAACTGCTCAGATTCTGCACCTTCTTTCTGCAGTCTGGCTTGCATATCGGGCTGCAAGAATAAAGTGTGACGAGTAAATTAGATAGGTAAACAACCATTGGCAAAAACACAGCATTAAGTTCTTTCCGTTACTCGATAAAATATTCAAATAAGATCGAAAATGCTAAAGATTATTTAAGCATATAAGTTTGCAGTTCATAAGTTCAAATTATGAAAGACAGACAAAATGATCTGTGACAAAAGGAAAACTCCAAATGCTGAATCAACCCTTAGAGGAAGGAAAGCATCCTTAACAACTATCAGACCTTTATAAGATCCAGCTGCCTCTCAACAAGTTCCTGGTCTTCAGATGTTGTAAGGTTTCCGGACCAGGTAAACACAGAGAAGCCACTGTGGAGTATGTAACAGTAGGAGGAATTCAAAGATGATGCCACCTGAATCAAAATAAAT
>CAIGRL010199760.1:0-11925 GCA_903798325.1 Fraxinus xanthoxyloides | reverse complement strand
GAAATTTTCGAAGAATATAAAATTTTCTATTAATGTTAAGCCATTGTTTGATGAAGTTTTTGATAAATGTTTTAACAGATTTTTGTAAAAGTTGATGATATGTGGTTATAAAGTTAATATAATTCCTATTTGGTCCTATTTGTTTCGAATTAAAATCAAATTTTAATTTAAGTCAAAGTCAAAACAATTAATATTAACATCTTTCATGGGTTCCACAAATTTTCAACCACAAATTTCAAAAATTTCTATAACAATCTATAAAAAAATCTAATTTTAACGTCAAACACCCACTTGGTTTGTTAATTTTAACCACATATCTCATGATATCAACTTTTCATCAATATTTATTATAATTTAATAAAAATCTATATTAAGAGGGATATAATTCTAATAAAGTTTTTACTAAAAAGCTATTTATTTGGACAACTATTTCTAACTCAGTATAATGTTGATGAAATAAAATCATGTCTCGACCAATAAAAAGTAAAAACCACACTGTATCCTTCCTCAAAACACCACAAGGACAATAAGCCATTTTCGGGTATGGATTAAAATCAGATTTTTTTTTGTAGATTTTGATAAAAATAATAAAATATGTGTTTGAAAAGTTGTGGATCTCATGAAATGTATGGTTAAAATTAATTATTGACTTTTACTTAAGTAAAATTTTGAATTTTAATTTTCACCAAACTGGGGTTAAAGTGTAACAATTCCCAAACCTTCTTAGATACCAAAAATGAGTCGATTTTAACATGAAATTGCAAGGTATGTAATTTTCAATCTTTAGAAACTTTCCCATCACAAATTATAATCGATTGAACTTTTCGTAACATGATTCGTTCTATAACTATTTATAAAAATTTAACATATAAATTAATTGAAACTTCGAACCCAATAATTTCACAGAACATTTCTCATGGAAGCTGCCTATGCATTTTGCCTTCTCAAATAATTATGGAACCTCTTTATGAACTCATCAGCAGCTTCATCTATATGATTGTCCTCATCAGCATTGCTCAATGGAAATGGAGAATCCGTCACCCTCAGCTGCTTAACCATAGGGCTCTTCCCGAACCCCGGCAAAGCCGGTGACGCCGTCGCCGCAGAACTAGTAAGCATCTCCAATGTCCTCACCACCGCATTCGTTGTCACATAATCCTCCTCCTCCTCCTTCGCCGCCGGCGACGGCGAGAAGGGGGCACGGTGGTTGTTGTGCTTACGTTTGTTGTTGAGGTGGATGGGGAGATGAAAATTAGGATAAGCCGGGCTGTTGCTGCAGCTAAACTCGTATTCATTTGTTGGGTATGGAAATGATAGATTTCCAGCCGCAGCAGCGGCGGTGGAGGAGGAGGAGGAGGCGGACCCGTGGTGGATATGGTGAAACATGAGATTTTGAATGGCTTTCCCTGCAATCTTCCATCGTTTGAACATCATGTTGAGTTCAGCCATTAATTTACCCTTGGATATGCCTTTCTTCAGCATGTACAACATCGTACGCACTATGTTCCGAACTTTTTTTGCAATAACTGGTAGATTTTGCTCCATTTTTGTAAATCTTGAGGCTTTAGAGAGAAAAAAGTGTTTGATAAACTGATTTGTAGAGAGAGAGAAGGGGGGGATTGTTTATGATGGTTTTAGAGAGAGTCGAGAATGTTTTCAATTGAATTGGAGTTGGCTCTATATATAAGGGTCCAAGGAAGAACACGACATTGTATTGTACTTAAAATTAAATGACCCATGGGTTAATGGAAACTTAGGTTAATATTTTTGAATATCGATTTTTTAAAAAATGTGTGATTAAAAAGTAAAAAAATAAATTTAATTTACGTGTAAAATTATTTTATTGGAGAATATATATTAGAAAATCAATTTTGGGAAATATAGGTTCAAACAAGGGCTTACTATTTAGTATTTGCTCAATTATCGTATGGTCTAGATATGATTAGACAAGAACGGGGTTATATGATGTTCTGTCACAAATTTAATTTATACTGATTAATCATTAAACTAATTGCATATTTATGTCATTTAATCATATCAGTTATATACTTCACTGAATTATCATTTGCCTCGATATTTTGTTCTAATTGAAACTATGTATTTACACGAGGTGTGATGACGGGTCAAGTAGAGTCGACTTGACTCTTAGACACCCGAGCTTGATTTAGTCCATGACTCATATCTATACGAGCTTATTGACCCATGCTTCGAGTAGGGACCAGATGAGACACGAGCCGGTGAGCGGCTCAATCCATGTGCCACCCTAATATCCTTGTGTCTCGAACTTGAAATTCATGATTCTTGAACAATAATATATTGATTATAATCACTTCTAAGTAAGCATGATCTCTAGATTTAAGGCTCGTTTTCATTGATGTTCAAAATCTCGGTCATATAAAGTAAATAAGTACTTGGCTTGATTTAAAAAAAAAAACAACTATAAACGTCTTTTTCCTTTTTTGACATCTTTAAAAAGTTAATTTTTAAAACTTTTTCTAGTTGAAAATCGTGATTAAATTGACATGCAATGTACCAGGAGTGTGAAATTAGTTTTTCAAAACACCTTTTTCTATTTTTTTTGGAGACTCGAGTGTTTGAGTTTCGCCCGACTAATCCTGAGAAGTGGTGGTCTTCCCTCTTGGTTCATCACTCGAATAAATTCAGATGTAATTTCAACTTATACATACTTGAGTCAAACATTCGGGATGCAGTTCTCCTCCCTGTGAACCTTCATTTAGACGTGCGGATAAGACCCCAAAGGGACAACAAAGCGCATCATAACTTTACTTCCAACATAAATATTGTATTCCAGCTATCGCTGAAGTTCAAGATTTTGATATTTCGTAAAAAAACTCTCATACTTTACCACTGCATCACGCCTGTGGGGTCAAAACACCTTTTTCTATTTGCAGTGCAGGTTGGTGGTGAGAGCTTTTGATTTTCAAAGTTCAACTCAAGAACAACGTGAAATTTCTTTTCATGGTGTTTTAAAGTAAAGAAACACCTTATTACTTTTATGAAGTTTTTAAGGTTAAACCCACACTTCGTTAACAATTTTTAAAGTCTTGTAAAACGGTAAATTTGGCATAGTTTCTTTCATCAGCCTCCCTTATAACATGTCTGCATTGCACTATCAGTTCGAACCAGGGACGTAATTAGAATGAAATGTAAAGATGAAATTGAGTTGGACGTGAATTTTCAAGGTTTGCTAAATATGTTTTAAATCAAACTTTACTTGGGTTGAAGCTTAGTGTATCTTCTCATACAGTCGACCCTAAAACTCGATAATATTAAAAAAAAATTAATATATTTCTTTTTAAGTTGGCATATCTCCAACGTATTAAAATCATATAGGGGGTGATACTATGACTACGAGATATGTATTCATGCCATCTTTTCACGGTTCGACAAAATAGAATTCCGAACTAAGTGAAATGATAACAAGGGAAATATGGACGGAACTTCTTATACGAGTTCAAGAAAGTTTAAACACAATCGAACACGTTAATTAATTTTCTAAACTTAAAATAAGAACTATTATTTAAAAATAAATTGTTGTGTACTAGGATTTAGACGTTAGAATGAGTGGAGAAATGATTGTGGGTGTCATTTTCTCACCACCAATAAATATCATGTATGTTCCTGCCGTGGACCAACGAAATTATTTACATTTCCTTTACTTAGCAAGGGAGGTTTCCTTCACACGTGTCACTTTGTGCCAAATAAAAAATAAACAAAAATTCTTTTTTTGAAGCTTGTCCCAAAATTAATGCATTTGAATTAGTCCTAAAGGGATTGTCACACACTACAAGTTTACAACTCTTTTTGGGGATTCCAATTGCAAAATTTAAAAAAAACAAAAGCAGTCAAAACTCTTTTTCTACCAATTATGACTATTCAAAAATTAAAAAATGTTGCACATTTTTCATTTTTAAATGCTGCATGGATCCTTCATTGGACATAAATGAATATAAGTTAACAAGAAATATGCGTTAAGTTTGTCGATTATTATGTTTAGTGTACTATTGTGTGCCGCTTATTGGCGAGACCAATGAGTTGCTTCAAAGATTTTGTATTGATATGAACTTGTAAATAGGGTGGTTCTTAAAAAGGACAAGTATTAGAGCATCGATGAAAATACTAAGGAAAGTGGAAACGCAAATAATTCGGAAACATGATTCGTTGAATATTAGATGATGGTTAAATCAAGTCGAATACTATATGAAATGGATAGATTAACCGAACAATAGCATTCAAAATGTCTACGCGATCTCTATTCATTATTTTTGGGTAAAAATGTAGAATCCACAAAAATGAAAAACCACGAGTCCCTTTTTAGAAAAACATTTGGTACGAAAAACACCTTTTCTTTGATACTACATTACTAAGGTTAAGTACTGCAGAGTCTATGTTACTAAACAAATTGTATGGACAAATAGTGTTCTCAACTTAATTTGGAAATATCTTAGAATTGAGAGACAATGAGAATGCAAGTTAATATAATTCAGAGGCGGCTTGACATGTTTTATTTGTTGTGAACAGCTGTGCCAAGCTGAGGTTTGGGGAAAACCCAGTGAAAAACTTGATATGGTACAACGGCTACTTTATTGAACAACTTTCTTTACTGTATAATTTAATAGTGTTTGGTGAAGATTAAAATCACATTTTAAGTAGATTGTGATAGAAGTTTTTGAAATGTGTGACTGAAAAAATGTGGGACTCATGAAAGACGGAGTTGATATTGATTATTTGACTTTGACTTAGATTTGATTCATATTAGAATCTGGTCCAAACATACCCTTAATACTTCATCATTTTAAAATAATTTTTGCTTTTAATACTTTCAAAATATTAGAAATTGAATTCAATATTTGGAATTATTTTAGTATTTTTCTTTTTTCTTTTATTTTTTGATTTTCGTATTATGTTTAATAGCGCTAGAAAGTCGAGTAATAATTGCGTTAAATTAATAAAAGAGTTTACTAGAAGATATTTATGGGGTATAATTTCATTTACTTTGATAGTAATCATTCTCCACAGTCGAAAATGTATAAGAAAATAACTTATAAACATAAATAAGCATTCTATAAAAAAAGGTTGGTTTTATAAGTAAATTTGGAATTACTTAAAGCTTAGACAAACATGCTTTAAATTAAAAATTAAATCGAGGGTTAATAGCTTAACCCCAGGCTCCCGCTCCACCAAAGGAACACGTGTAGCCATAGTATAGGAAGTTTCTCTTGCTAAGTAAACTTCTGTGGTGTGGTGTGGGGTTGGGTTGGGGGCGAAAGTGGGGTTTTCACTCTACCGACACGTTTGTCTAAGGGAGAGGGTGAAAATGAAAGAATTTTTGTATTTTAATTGCCACTATCGATTCTTTACGAATTTAAAAATTGGGTTCTCTTCTCAAATTGGAAAAGATGGTAACAATGTCACGACAACACATATTTTTATTACAGATTTCTTATTATTTTTTTATTTTTTGTTAATAAAAGACTAGCATATTAAATTATCCAGCAATACGTTTCTTCTTTGCCATATGAAGTTTAACTATAAACATATGTTGATGAAATTATTATATAATGAAAACCCACACTTCTTGTCGACTCCATTTTCCGTGATGGTTACATGGATAACAAATGCTGGCACACTCTCATCAATGCAAGCAAATTTCAACACATTTTGACAGGAAATTCGGATGGAGAAGAGTGTCGTTTATGGACATGTGAGATACTCTATGACACGAGACAAAAATATTCAAGTACCAGCAATATAATCGAAGGTAATTGCAAATTTAAATAAAACTCACAAACAACTCAACCAAAGTGAAAATAAGCAAAAGAGAATATAGAGCATTGTTTGAAGTGTAAAGAGTTGCATTATCCTTCATGTGACATAAGTTGTGAGCTTTTATTCTGGCCAACGTGATAGACATTGGATAAGAACCACATGACCTCATCTCTCAGATCAAAACCTCAAATCACTCAATTTGTTATGCATATAATACATTGGCAACGGCTCGGCAACCATATACTCTAGACGACAATCCTGAAATACATTATTATAAACGTTATATTAATCATTTCTAAAAATTATCTATAGATCATCTAAAAGACAGCAAGGGTTTCAGCCAATGGGAGCTTCGTATTACAGGTTTTCGGTGTGAAGAGCTTCGGGACAAGAGCTCCGACTTCTTCTTTGACTTCTTATATATAGTGTTTCGGCTTTAGAGTTTCAACCACTTAGATAGTGCTTTGGATCAGAGCTTCATCTACTTGCTTACGTTTCGGTTTCAGGGCTTCGGGTCCTTTGGCTTCTCCTTTAACCTCGGTTTTAAGGCGTAACATTTATCTCATTTAGATGAAGACATGTCAAATCTTGCTTTATGTTAAACGATTATTATTGTATTCCAATAATAATTACTTAAAGGGAAAATTGACGCAATTGTCCCAAGTTATTACATATTGTATAATTGTTCCAAACCTTTTAAAATTGGTGCGACTGATGCCACACCTTTTCATTTTTTTTTCCTTTTTTTTTTGTATAAATGGTCCTTTTGAATGAAGTTCATCCAAAAAGACCATTAGTTTGGCACTCGGACTACAATTTTTTAAAGAAAAAATGCACATAAATTGAGGAATAAGTAGCTAAATATTAAATTGCTCGTGATTTCTTTGCACTTGTGGATCAGTTTAGCCCCTATTTAGTGGGAATTAAAATTAGATTTTTAGTCGATTTTGATAAAAATTGATAAAATGTGTAATTGAAAAGTTGTGAGACCCATGAGATACGTTATTAAAATTAATTGTTAACTTTGATTTAAATTATAATTCGAATTCTAATACTTACAAAACAAGGGCTTAGTTAAAGTATAACACAGTAATGCATGTCGACTTCCTCTCCAGGGGCCTTTATATAGCCCTCCACTTGCTTCCACACAATCATTGAAAACAACGAATCATCTCTCTCTCTTCAAACACACTTTCTCTCCTCTCTCTCAATAAAATATCAAAATCCATCGAGAATTTTCCAAAATTAAATACAGAAATGGAGCCAAATCTACCAATTGTTACAAAAAAAGTTTGGAACATAGTACGTACTATGTTTTACATGTTAAGGAAAGGCATATCCAAGGGTAAATTAATGGCTGAACTCAACATGATGTTCAAACGTTGGAAGATTGCAGGGAAAGCCATACAAAATCTCATGTTCCACCACGCCCACCACTGGTCCGCCGCCGCTACAGGCCACCGCAGTTCACCACTTGACCTTCCAAATGAATTCGAATTCAGCTGCAGTAACAGCCCGGCTTATCTTAATTTCCAGCTTCCATTCCATCTCAAAAAACGTAAGCACAACAACCGTGTGTTCTATCCGTCGCCTGCAGCGACGGAGGAGGATTTTATGAATATAACTGCGGTGGAGAAGACACTGGAGGTGTTTTACAGCGCGACGGCGTCACCGGCTTTTCTGGGGTCTGGGAAGAGCCCTATTGTTAGGCAGGTGAGGGTAACAGATTCTCCATTTCCACTGAGAAATGCTGATGATGATAATCATGTAAACGAAGCTGCTGAGGAGTTCATAATGAAGTTCCACAATGATTTGAAGAGGCAAATTGAAATTGCAACCCCTCGTCAAGGATCATGAAGATCACCTTCACAATTTTCATTAATGAATTGTGTTACAATCCCGAGCATGTAATAAAGTTAAGAGTGATAATTTGAGTCTTACGATTAGAAATTAGTAAGAAAAAAAAAAGTAGATTTATACGATAATTAGTAAAAACTTTTGCTTTCATCTTTGTCTATAAAAGTTCTGTCTGTATAGTCCAAAAATTGTACTAATAATTAATAAAGATGGATATGTTAATGTAGCTCTCCTGGAAGTATACAATATATAATCACATTAGTTACTGAATATCAAAAATATTTTTATTAGCGTCGCCAAATTTTACCATTCATCTCTGCCCTTTTTCCTGCAAGGTGTAACCATGTTTTATTTTATGAAAAAATATAAAATTATTATATTTGAAGGGGAACTAAGGAGTTGTTCTTTTCGTGTTTTAGTTTTTAGTTTGGAGTTTTGAATTCATTTTGAGTTCTGTGTTTTGAGTATCCATTTTGAGATTACTAAAAATGCGTTCTTTTTGTCATTTTAAAAAATTGTTTTCAAAAATAAAAAAATAAATTTTGCTTGGTTTTAATTGAATATAGCCAAAACGAGTTTTTTGGCGTTTTTCGATTTCTTTGTAAATTTTAAACTCGTTTTTTAAAATTCGTTAGTAAACGTGTTTTCAGTATTTTCGAAAATTGAAAATAGCCTGAAAACAGTAAAGAAAACAGACCATATGTTTGTTAATTAAGGGTGTGTTTGTCTCCCATTATTGGGTAAGAAATGATGTAATGAATATTATTTTTTGGAGAATGTGTGATTGAAATTAAAAGTAAATTTATTGGTTTGTGTGTAGAATATTTTATTGGATAAATGTGTGTTAAAGAATCTTACTGTAGTAAACAATGTTTTGGATTAATGGTAGACAAACAAGGGATAAATGGCTAAATGGTTGAAACCCTTTTCTCATTTTGATACCATGTTCCAAAAGCAACTTCGCTTCTTTCCATGATTGAGGCCTAATTGGTAAGCAACTTAAGAAATATTGTTTGTTTGAATTAAAATTGTCTTTTCACATTCGTACATTGATTAAAAAATAAATTGAGTACTGTAGAGAAGTTTATTGAAAATAAAATTTTAATGATATATAATGATTTAAACTTTTAGAGTAAATAATCAATCAGTTCAACTCCATTTCAAGTAAGCAGAAAAAACTCCTTAACTAGTCCATTTTAACTTTTCGAAATTCGGTAATTAACACGACATTTCCACATTTCACTATTATTGTGGAAATCGTCATTACTTTTTATTTTTTTGACATTTTCACCATTGTTTTTAAATTTCATTGCGTAAAAGGTCATTTTTATCAATTTTCTCAATTAAAAATTGTGAAATATTTAATATACCATTCTTTTTAAATAAAACAAAAGGAAAAACTAATTGTAACCGTAGGTCCAATTTGTTTTTTTTTAAGTACAAATAAGTCTCAAATAAATTATTAAAAGGGTAATTAACGCATAATGTCTATACCTTCTACTGTTATTGAGAAAAACGTCCATACATTTTTTTTTTGACATTTTCATTCTTAATTATACATTAATTACGCAAACCATCATTTCTATCAATTTTCATCCAACTTCTCAATAAAAAGATGTGAAATAATGAATATACCATCATTTTTAAATAAAAAACCTAAAAAAATAATTGTAACCAGTTCCAAATTTTTAAAGAAAGTGCAAACAAGTTCCAAATAAATTATTAAAAAATTAGAAATTAATTTTTTTTTAAAAAAATGTTCAAACAAGCCCCAAATAAAATTATTAGAAAATAAAAAAATAATAATTTTCTTTTTTTAAATAGGTGGGTATATTCATCATTTCACAACTCTTTTTTAAGAAATTAAAACATTTTCCACTATAATAGTGAACGATATGAATATTATGTGCTAATTACTCTTTTAGTAATGTATTTGTCATTCATTTGCGTTTTTTAATAATCTTAGGACTATAGTTGCAATTGATTTTTTTCTTTGTCTTTTTTTTTAAAGAGAACGGTATATTCATCATTTCACAATTTTCAATTGAGAAAATTGATAAAAATGACATTTTTGAGCAATGAAATGTAGAAATAAGAGTGAAAATGTCAAAAACTGAAAGGTATGGACATTTTTCACAATAATTACCCTTTCAACATTAGGTTGAATTACGATACGTAAGTCGAGAACAAGGGCTATGAACGTAATTACTATATAGTTTCCATAATTTTACTTTATCAATAATAATGAACTCTTTGTGGAAAACATATTTCAATACAAAAAATTTTACATAATAAAAATTAACTTGCTTCTTAAGTTTTTTTCTCTCGGTAACAAATATAAATTTTAAAATATCTTTTGATTTTTATCATAATTAATAAAAAATAAGTACTTTTTTTTTATAATAAGCAAAAACTTGCAGTGCAACAATAATACTACTACGCGAGCTTACTTGTCTTGAAGATCTAATTCGATTTTCGCTCAAATCCATTTTGATCATAACAAGTGGTTCATTTGCAAGGCGGTGGATACGACAATCCATATTGGTTCCAATTAGATTGGCTTTATCCCAATCTAATAACTATAATTCCAAGTTTATCTTAAAAATATCTTAAAAGACAAAAAATTGTATTTCTAGAAAAGGACACGTGTAGTCAATATAGGAAGTCTCCCATGCTAAGTATAACTTTCTTTTGCAAATAATTCACTCTTTCTAACTGAGTATGACCGATACAGGACACATGTAAGTTTTACGAGTGAGTGAAAATGAAATAAATAAATATTTAATTCCCACCATATTTTCTTTATTATTATCTTATTACAAAAATCAAGATAAATAACATATTTTTATTTTTCTTCCTTCGTCTCGTTAATTAAATTGAGGTTTTGGTGCACCAACGGGTCAATTTATAGTTAAAGTACAACATTTGAATGCATGTCGTTTTCCTCTCTATAGGCCTTTATATACCACTTCCCAGTGCCTCCATTTAACCAATCCTCTCTCTGTAAAGATCAATTTATCATACATATTCTCCACCAAAATCTACTGAAAATGGAGCAAAATCTACCAATTATGACAAGAAAAATTCGCGACATAGTACGTACTATGTTCTTCTTGTTAAGGAAAGGCATATCTAAGGCAAAATTATTGTCCGAACTCAACATGATGATCAAACGTGGCAAAATTGCAGGGAAAGCCTTACAAAATCTCATATTCCATCACACTCACCACTGGTCCGCCGCCACTGTCCGCCGCGCCTTATATGAGCATGGCCAACCAAAAGAATACGAGTTCAGCTGCAGTAACAGCCCGACTTATTATAATCTCCATCTTCCCTTTCACCTCAATAAACGTAAACACAACCACCATGCCTATCTCTTCTCCCCGCCACCGCCGCCGGTGACGGAGAAGGATGATATTGTTACCTTGACAGCGGTGGCGAGGAATTTGGAGACGCTTAATAGTGCGGCGGCGTCACCTGCATTGCCGGGGTTCGGAAAGAGCCCTATAGTTAGGCAACTGAGGATTACAGACTCTCCATTTCCATTGCAAGATGTCAATGAGGAGTACAATCACGTAGATGAGGCTGCGGAGAAGTTCATAATGAAATTCTACGATGATTTGAGGCGACAAAATTAAATGCAATTCCTTTTCAGGGGTTGTCTTAAATTTGTCGTGTGTAATTTTTATAAATGAGTTGTGTCACACATCAAGTATTCGAGCGGGCAGGTACGTAATAAAAAAAATATTACTCTTACAGTGATGGGAGAGATGTAAATTTTACAGAATTAGTGGGACCCACACTAATCAGAGGACTGTAAAATTTACAGTCTTCCTAATCACTGTAAGTAATTAGTGGGGCCACACTATTTAGAGAATGCTGTAAAATTTACCGTCCTCCTAATCACTGTAAGTGTAGCAGCTTTCATGTAATAAAACTAGTGATGAGGTTTGATCTCTGTTTATGAAAGTGGGGTATGTACAGTGTGGAAATTGTATATATTAAACATAAAGACGTGTACAAGTACAGACATGTATGTTCAGAGACAATTTTATAAATTCAGCTCTTTCAATATTTATGTAATTTTCTACTTTATTTGTTATTTTTAAGAATTTTAACTGATTCTTGGTAAAATTATAAAACGAAGTAGATGGTATTAAAGTTGCTGACACTGCCATCAACTCATATTTAATCTTGTTTAATATTTACACTGGTCACACTTTAGATGGGATTTTGAATATAACTTATATATTAGAGCCCCTATTTGGCAAAGTTAAA